>JAPSGF010000070.1:1552049-1601741 GCA_035772895.1 Perdix hodgsoniae
CAGTACGGGGTTGCCCTTGGCTGGCTGCAGGGGCACGTTGGACAGTACGGGGTTGCCCTTGGCTGGCTGCAGGGGCACGTTGGGCAGAGAGGGGCTGCCAGTCCGGTGGCATCGTAATGGTTGCTGGCCTCATGGGCACTGCAAAGCACGAGTCAAGGAAAGGCAGGGTGGCCCGGGGAGCCTGCAGCTGTGATGCTTCTGGGGGCTGGGAGAGTCCTACTGAGGGGGGCCAGATGGCACAGTGAGGACCATAAAGGGCAGAGTGCTGTGAAGGAGCACAAGTGGCACCCAGCATCTGTCTGCTGCTTGATGGCAGCATGGAGTAAGGCAGAGGCTGGCACTGTTGCCATGCTGGGGCTGCAGCAGGGCCTGACAGGCTGTGAGCAGTGTGCTGTTGGGCTTGATGGGGGATGTCTTCCTTGGGGTGCTTAGCTGGCCGGGGCCCCATGGGTGCCACTGCCAGTGTGCCTTCTGGCTCTACTGCTTGTAGGCTCCTCTCTAGCCCAGCAGCTGCTCCCTGCCTAGGCTGAAAAGCTGGACTGCTCCTCTGCAGGCTCTCATTCAGAGCCTCCTGCAGGGCAGGGGCAGGAGCAACCACATCTCTTCTCTTCTGGGCTGCTCTTTGCTTATGGAGTTCCAGCAGCTGTGGAGCAGCTGTGGATGCTTTCAGCAGCATACTTCTCCTGAAGTATGAGCTGGAGTAGAGCAGTAACTGGAAAATATAAAGGAGAAGCTGTTAGTGTGGGACTGAGAAGTGGGGCAGAGGTTGGTACTGTTGCCACACTGGTGCTGCAGCAGGGCCTTGCAGGCTGTGAGCAGTGTGCTGTTGGGCTGAAATGATGTCTTCCTTGGAGTGCTTGGCTGACAAGGGCCCTATGGATGCTGCTGCTGCCTGTGTGCCTTCTGGATCTGCTGCCTTCAGGCTCCTCTCTGGCCGAGCATCTGCTCCCTGCCTAGGTTGAGCAGCTGGACTGCTCCTCTGGGGACTCTCATTCTCAGGGGCAGGGGCAGGAGCAGCCAAATTCCTCCTCTTCTGGGCTGCTTTTCACTTGCAGTGTTCCAGCAGCTGTGGGTTGTCCCTCCCGAAATATAAACTGGAGTAGAGCAGTGTCTGAAAAATGTAAAGAAGAGTTAGCTGCTGTCAGTGTGAGGCTGAAGGTCAGCAAGATATAGGAACTGACACTTCTGATGGCTAAGGTCAAATTTGGGTATTAACAAGGCTTATCAGTGCCTTCATTTCAGCTGGAATGGAATTGCATACTTCAGCATGTGTATGATGCTATGGATTGGTTCAAGCAGAACAGCAGTGTTGATACCACATCAGTGTTTGTTGTTGCTGCTAAACAGTGTTGTACAGAGCCAAAGACATTCCCAGCAGAGGGTCTGAGGACTTGGGTGGGAATAGAGTTAGGACAGCTGATGTAAATGGGCAAAGGGATATTCTATGCTATATAGCGTTAAATGGAAGGAGTCCTGAAGGGGGTATGAGTTAATCTGGTTCTCTTATGTTGCTCAGGAGCTATCTGGACTTGAGTCAAGGGTTGGTGAGCAGTTGCTATTGCATCTCTTGTTATATTCATTCCAGTGTAGATATAAATACAAATATGTGCAGGCTTTTTCTTGTCTTAGTAAATATTTTTTATCTCAACTCACAAGTTTTTTTCCCCACTTCTCTCCCCCATCCCACTGGGAAGGGGACAAGTGAGCGAATGACAGTGAGGTGCTGAGTTGAGCCACCTGCCAGGTTAAACCACACCTATTGGTCAGTTTAATCCTACAGATTAAGCTGATTGCAACAAAATATTTTGTGAATGTATAGTCCCTGTTTATGTGGGGAACAATATAAGTACTTAACCTTCCTATGGGCAGACAGCGCTTCTTCCTTGGCCAGAAACTCAAGAAGGGAAGGAGATCTTTCAAAGTCCCGTGGAACTTTGGTGAATCTGTAGAGGTTGAGCTGTTGAACAAAGCTCTCTTCCAAATGTTCTCACAGATGCCTTCCTTTGCCAGAACTTCCACCATAAACATTTCTTCTTCAATTACGAGGCATTTTCCTTTGTGACCCCACAAAATGCTCTTCATGTAGTCACTTTTCACCAGAACCCAGAGTTTCTGTGGGAAGCTGAGCAATGAGAACATACTGACCAAGCTAGTGCTTTCCTCAGATGAACTCTGAGGTAAACCTTTTTTTTCTCCTCACTGGGATGTGATTCTGAGCTCCTTTCTATTGCCTTGAGTGCAGCAACCTCAACTGTCATGAGGTGTGTCCTGGCTTTCCACACGCCTGGCAGAGCTGGGTTGGCCTTGCCCCCCCACTCGGTTTCTCCGAGGCCTGACAGTGGGCTCTGAAATGACCAAACTGGCCGCACTTGAAGCACAGCCCCTTATCTTGATTGTCCTGAACAGCCAAGGCTGCGACTAATGCTGACGCCAACCCCTTGTTAGTGAGAGGAGTTGCCTTTTGCTTATCGAGTACATACTTGATAATTTCTCCAGGGGTGATAAGGTTGTCAGGGGCAGCCCTAATAAGGTCCCTGGTTTCCTTATGTGATTTCTGTTTTAAACAATCCATAATTACTGGGTTATGGACTGCTCTCGGCAGGTCTGACCCCTCCACCGCCCGAATCAATCGATTGGCAAAATCCGAGAATGACTCAGATGGACCCTGAGCAATATCTGACCAAGGGGAACTAAGTTCCGCTGATTTTGAAAGCCTCCTAAATGTGGTCAAGGCCGCATCAGTGGCTGCTAGCATTTCCCCCGGGCGGAGGAGTCGTAGTTGCCTTTCTGGGGACCCCGCCATTCCCTCTGCATAACCCATCAAACGCATAAGATTGGTGTGCTCTCCATGTCTCCCATTGGTGGGGTGTCTTGGATCACGCATTGCCATGGCCACTACTGCCCTAAGCTGGGTCAACCATTCCTCTTTCCATAGTGTGAATTGGACCAGCTTGAGCACCACCCACATGAGGCCCTCCACATCGTACGGGAGCAGAGGACCTGGGGCCATCAATGCTTCCAACGCAGATAGTGTTATGGGTGATCGCAAACCTTTCTTTGCCACTGTCTCAGCGAGGCGGGTCACCCCTTTTGGATCCAAAGGTACCCAGACGGGCCCCTCACCCCGGATCTCCACTGGGAACACCTTAGTATCACTTAAGAGGTCCGCCGTCCTCAACTCTTCCCGTATCTTGCTCCAGTCAGTGAATGGAGACAGCATTCCACCAACCTGACTACACCTCTCTATTCATTGGGGCATAGACATGGGTGTGGCCACTGGAGAGGATGATGGGGGGTGTGGTTGAACAGGCAGGGCCATGGCAGCTGATACCAATGATGCCACAGGCTCCACCTCCCCAACCCCACCCCTCCCTGTCTCCTCCCCTGGGTGGAGATCACTTAAGGAAGGATACAGGCAGGGGTATGGAGGCGGTGGTGCTGTCGGTGAAGATGGCGTCTCCTCCTTCTTTTCCGGTGTCGTCACCTCAGGCGAAGCCGGCCGAGTCATCACCATCTTGTCCCGCGGCATATCCCTGGAGAGGTTAGATCCTCCCACCTGTTGCAGGTCCCCACCCCCTGAACTTAGCCCCAATAAATCTGTGGCAAAGTTCTCAGTGGTCTTTTCCTCCCTTGCCGCCTTTAGGGCCCCTAGGATCAAACCCCACGTCTTTAACTCTGCTGCCTTTTGTGACGACATGGTCTTTTGAGTAAGCAGTGCAGTCAGTGAATCCCACCTCCTGGGGTCATAAATCTCATGGGGAAAGGCCAGGAGCCCCTCCTTTTCAAGGATGGAAAGAACAGCGGCCACCTCCTTCTTAGAAGGAGCATGCTTTCTGCAATAAGTCTTACAAGTCCGAAGCAATACCTTAAAGACGGAATCCATACTTGCCCGGGGTGATCAGCCCCCGCCTTCCACTGGCCTTCCGCTGTGGGATCTGTCCGTATGTGTCTTCAGCCCCAGGGAGATCAATTCCCTCCGGTTCTTCCGCCGCCTTACTGCCGCGGGCTCCTGCATCCGTCACGCAGCCAGCTCTCGCACATTCACGATTGGGACGCTCCTCACACGGGGCACCACTTGTTGCCTTGAGTGTGGCAACCCCAATTAACGTCCCTTTGTAAAGTTCTCTGACAGCCCCAGCCAGTCACACACTCTTCATGACACCAATACGGTGAGTGGTAAAATGGCATTTAATGTGTGGTATTGTTTGCTTATATACATTCCATGCTTCGTTTACACCCCTTAAGCACGCATCATAAATCAATCACAGAGCAGGGGAGGGCCTACCATGTCACATCCCGGATCCCTGCTTATTCGCCTAATACAACACCTTTCTTCCATTAATGGTTGTTCCTGCAGAATCACCAGCTGGTGCTTGGTCCCATCCTGGATGCTCACTAAAAGCCGAGCCTGAAATCTCGACCAGTTCCTTCAGATTGGTAGCAGAAGCTGTTTTAGCTGCAGATGGCTCATTTCTATTTCTACTGTCTGGTACTGAATGAAGGTTGTGTGTGCAGCCACTTGTGCAGCAAGCCAGTTGTCCCCTGCCTGCTGGCAAGGGAAGTCAGCCGGTGCTGCTTGGGGGTTTTGGTGGGAGATGCTCAGGCATCACCATGGTACCCTCCTGTCATCACAGCAACATCATCATTTGGTGTCCAAGGCCAGGCTGGCTGTAGCCACCTGAGCTGATGTCACTGAGCTGCACTTGTTGCTGGTCCTGCTCAGAGCCATGGCTGCTCAAAGTTGAGTCAAAAGGCAAATCAAGCTGTGTTGCAAGGAGATCACCCCTCACCTAGGTCTTGCTTCCCCTTCCCTGTGTGCTCGCCAAGTATCTCTCTGCTGGCCTCTTAAGTGTCCTCTGGCTCTCCACATGGTCTGGAAGACACTTTCCTAAGCACTGGTAGCAGAGGAGAATAGCAATCTCTTCCCAGTTTGTGGCCACCTCTTGCAAATGCTCTGTGGTTTTCCATCGCAGAGCTTGTGCAAGTGAGTAGCTGTGTGCCCAGGCGATGTTCTGCAATGTCAGCAGTGGCACAGAGGCTGTTTTCTAGGTCCAGCTTGAACAAAGATGCTAAATACAGGTGTACAACTCCTGTTTAGTTCCTTTGCTTTTGGTCTGGTATTTTAGAAATAGAGCCAACAAAATCAGAGATGTCTCTAAGCCTTTTAAATCACAGTCCTGTTTACAGGCTCAAGCACCTTCTCTGTAAAGGCAAGGCTTGATCTAGAGGCATTGTCTAGATGCAAGTCTGAAATTCCTGCTAAGCTTGAGTACAACACAAACATGGAGGAGCTATACAGGTCCTCAAATGCAGAGAGGCCTTGCTGAGGTCTTTGCGCAACCTGGTTTAGTGGGCATGTGTCCCAGCCTCCACCAGGGGCATTGGAATTACATCGTATTACATTTCCTTTCCAACTCAAACCGTTATGTGATTCTATGATCAATGATTTAATCTTGGTCATTAAGAGGGCTGGGCAATCAGCAGCCAGAACCAAAAGCATGTTCTGATTTTTGCCTGTGGGGCTGCCCTGCTCAATGAACAGGGGGTGTTGGGAGGCTGGAGAGCAGCCACAGGAAAGGAGTGTAGGGGTTCTGATTGATGGCACATGTATGAGACTTGAGCTTTGCTCTAAAACAAATGTAGTTCAAAGATCCTATGGGAACTCAGAGCTGTCATGGCTGAAGGCTCCGGTGGCTTCCAGTGGGAAGAAGGAACAGTCACAACAGAAGGGTCACCAAAGGGAAATCTCAGATTAACTTAATCATAAGTGTTATTACAAGTTCAACTTGATTTATGCTGGAAGCATCCATTCTCCTGGAGAATACAGATGATGGTAATGTGCATCTATGGGAATGGAGTTACAGGTGTACAGGAGTGACAAACTGATAACAAACGATCTCCCAGTGTGAGGAAATATAACCTGAAGCCATGAAGATGATCAGAGGGCTGGAGCACCTCCTCTATAAAAACAGTGTGAGAGACCTGGGGCTTTTCAGCCTGGAGAAGAGAAAGCTCCGAGGAGACTTTATAGCATCCTTCCAGTCAGTGAAAGGGCCCTACAGAAAAGCTGGAGAGGGACTTTTCTTAAGGGCATATAGCGACAGGACAAGGGGAATTGGTTTTAAACTGGAAGAGAATAGACTGAGACTAGATGTTAGGAATAAATTTTGTACTGTGAGGATGGTGAGACACTGGAACAGGTTGCCCAGTGACATTGTGAATGCCTTCTCCCTGGAAGCATTTAAGTCCAGGCTGGATGGGGCTTTGAACAACCTGATCTATAGGGAGGTGTTCTTGCCTATAGCAGGGGGTTGGAAGTAGGTGATCATAAAGGTCCCTTCCAGCTCAAACCATTCTACTATTCTATGATTCAACCAAGCAAAGTGTAAGTTTTTTCCCTTGGGTTGAGGTAATTCCATTTAGTGTCTTGGTTGATGAAAATTTCAACATGAGCTAGTACTGTGTGCTTGCAGCCAGGAAGGCCAATGGGTTCCAAAAGAAGAGGGATGGCCAGTAGTGTGAGGGAGGGGATTGTCCCCTCTCTTCTGTCCTCGTGAGGACCCAGCTGGAGTACTGCATCCAAGCCTGGGGGGCCCAGTGCAGGAGAGATGTGGAGCTTTTGGAGAGGGTCCAGAGGAGGGGTTTCACAATGATGATCAAGGGCTGGAACACCTCTCCTATGAAGACAGGCTGAAGGGACTGGGCTTGTTCAGCCCAGAGAAGACTGCAGGGAGAGCTCATTGCAGCCTTTTAGTATTTAAAAGGAGTTTATAAACGTGGGAAATCAACTTTTTACATGGGTAGATAGTGATAGAAGAAGGGGGAATGGTTTTAAACTAAAGGAAGGGAGATTTAGATTAGATGTCATGGAGAAGTTTTTTTTTTAGAGAGAGTGGTGAGGTGGTGGAATAGACTGCCTGGAGAGGCTGTGGATGCCCTGTTCCTGGAGGTGTTCAAGGCCAGGTTGGATGGAGCCCTGAGCAATCTGATATAATACTTGATCAAGCAGTAGTCAGCCCTGCCTGTGGCAGGAGGCTTGGAACTTGGTGTTCCTTGAGATCCCTTCCAACCCAAGCCATTCTGTGATTCTGTTATATGCCTTTAGTAGCATTTTTGGCATTTGGGCTGTAGCAGTGTCTCTTCAGAGAGGATTGGTAGGTTTAAGAAAAGACTTAGAGGAACATCAATAACATTTTGTAACAATGGTGGCATCAAAGTCCCTAGTTTGCAGAAATATCTGTCTTGCAGTAATCTGCTCTCCCGCTTTGTAAAATAACATTTTATAATAGCTAATTTGACCTTGGGAAACCTGCAAAGATCATTTTCTGCTGTTGACAAAAGTCTCAGTCCTTTCTATCTTGTTACTTAACAATCCCATAAATTGTTCAAATTTTACTTCAGATGAAGTATTTCCATTACTTTAGTATATTCACTCACCTATTTCTTATCACCTGTTTCAGCCAGAGAAAATTTGAATTCAATGTATTAATATACATAGATGTAGGAAGAACTTGAGCACTGATCTTTCTATTGGTTTTTGAGTATGTGAACAGTTTGTGATTTTTTTTTTTTGGTAGAAAATTACAGTAAAAATAAAAACATAATTGTAGTTAACACTTCCCCAAAAATGCATTGTTTTTTTTTCTTTTGTTTTTAAATAATGAAAACAAAAACTTTCTAGATAAGGTCAGGATATTTTTGTTTAGAAATGCTACTGTAGCCTCTCACAGTAGAGCTCCTTATTGTCAGTTCAGCTTCCTTTTCAAACCATATCTACTGTTAAATCTCACTTCCCTCCTTTGGGAAAGTGTCTTAATAGGAACTCCTTTTTATGTGGTTTTGGAAAAAGAAGTGACTGGCATTTCTAGTGACAGATGATAATATAGATTGCAGTTGCCTGTGATACTAAAGATCAGTATTTTTAGATGGGAAAAAAATAAATAATGAGAAGGTATTTTTGATACAAAGACAGAAATAACGCTAAAATATTCATCTAGTTGAAAACACAAGTTCCCGTGAGTGAAACAGTGTAATTGAGAAAAGTATTTTAAGTAAAATCATTCATATTTTAAATTATTGGAATGCAAATCTATGAAAATTGTTTACTCTCTTTTTAGAGTGCAACAAAAAGTAACTTTTCCACCTGAAATATTCCTCTTCATTGGAGACATTTCCTAACAGGAACAGCTAGGATTTTGATTTTTCACTGTTTTCTGTTTGCTTCTTAGAAGTAACTTTTTTTTTTTTTTTTTTTTTTTCAATCACAGACTGCAGTAACTTACTTTCTCAGAATGAAAATTGTATGTTTTAATAAAATCATAAAAGTACAGAATTTTGTAGGGCTATGAAGATGGGGAGCTATCTAGAGAGAGTTCAGGATGTGTGAGGCCCCTGTGTTTGCTCAGCGCAGAGCAGAGGAGCTGAGGGGAGGCCTGATGGCGGCTGCAGCTCCTCACGGGGGGCGGGGGGGCAGCGCTGAGCTCTGCTCTGTGTGACAGCGACAGGGCCCGAGGGAACGGCATGGAGCTGTGTCAGGGGAGGGCAGCTGGGGGTGAGGGACAGGGGCTGCACCACAGGGCGGTGGTCAGTCCTTGGAACAGGCTCCACTGTCGCTCCACTTGCCTTATCTATGCCTAACAGTGTGAGGCCCTACTCTAATTTACCTTACCTGGAATTTGTATAACCTTATCCCCCTAAGATACTGATCAGTCATATACAAATACATAGTTTGCTTAGAATACATGTGATTATAGATGATATCTGCAGCAGTTTGCTCAGAATATATTTAATAAATTGTTTTGGTGCACCTAATTTGTGTCAGTGAAGTGCATCATAGTCACTGTCTTCTTCCTGGGTGAAACAAAGCAATGGAATGGAGTGGGACACATCCAACTTGGGATATTCTGCAGATACTCAGGATATTCAGTGTTAACTTTCACTTTAAAATAACAACAAAATCATAATTTACTTTTTACTATTTTTCATACTTTTCTATATATCAAGGAACCCTTAATTCCTTCTTGTGAGTCCGTATGCATTTTGCACAAAGTAATAAACGAAGGAAAATTGATGGAAGTGAAGACTAAAACTGAGCTAGCTTCTATGCCTTAGGATATGACTTGCAACATCAGCAGAGTCTTTGGTACCTGGAGGCACCTGAGACCTAGGAGCATGATTTAAGAGAACAACTGCATGATCATAGCATAGCTTCATTGCATTTTGTAATGTGATGTGGGTGGTGTGTGTTTCAATTTTCTTGAATTAATGAAGGCACTCAATCCAGAACTCCCCACCTTCCAGAAAGCTGTCCAATCAATGAGTCATTAAATATAAGGAACTGTGGTGACTTTCTCAGTTCTTCTGACAGGATTTTTTAAATAGAGGTGATAAAATCATCACTTCTAGACCTAATATTGTCATTATATGTCATTTTTTCTTGGCACATACTAAATGGAAAGTCCATGGGACCTCTGAACTGTTGTTTTATGGTTCTCATTAGCTTTAGTTGATGGGGAATGCTCAGCTGAGACTCAGCTCAACCAGTATGAGACAGCCTTGTTTTGCTTGACAGAAGAACTTCTGTAGCCTGAGAAATATTAGTCATTAGTAAAAATATTCACCTTCTTATAGTTTCTCAAAGACTGAAATGAAATATAAAGAGGATTTGTGAATTTGAGCACTTTCTGACTGGGCAAAATGAATGTTTTCCTTTATGTTTCTTAAATGCTTTTGTTCCCCACCTTTATACAGGTCTTGTAAGGATAAATATATTAATTAAAGATTTTGACACACTTAGGAAGCAGATCTTCAAAAAATATAAAAAAAGAAACATTGTGTCCTATTTTTTTGTGTAGTAGCACCTAGCATTCTAGAGGAAGTCCCAGTTGTGTGTTGATGGAAAAGAAAAACTGATGTACAAGAACAATGAATTCACTGATGCATGCAATCCCTTTTATTGGTATACTTAGGAGTCTTCAGGTGATCAGCACATTTCTTTCACAGAAATGTCCTCAGGAAACAAAAGCATCTCAGATGCTAACACAACTGGTAGCGCATTTATAGTGCTAGCCTCTCACAGCCACATAGGGAGCCTATTTTTGTTATGTTTTTATTTAAGGAAAAAAACTACAAAGGAGGTTTAATTGAATAATTACGTGTAATGAATGGAACAATACTTATGCCAACAGAAAAGGTGTCTGACACTTCCACTGGGCAAAGAAATGTGATACCATCTGATATTCCACAGTGATTCTGACCTCACAATACAGGAAGTGATGACCAGTGTGGGAGCATAGCATGTGCTACTCTTTGTGTGTGTAACTGTTTATTGAAGAACCAAAAACAAATGTATAGTCTCAGCTACATTTTGACGACTCAGAAGCACTGTAAGGAGAGAAATTCTTAAACGACTCATGAAGATCAAGGTAACAAAAATGTTGTAGGCCCTCAGGCCATTGATTCTGTCCTCATGCCTTCCCTTCTGCTTTGTGTTTTTGGGGCTACTTCTGAACTGGATCAGGAAACTCATTAGGTTATAAATAACTCATGAACAACCCCGAACAGTTGCACAAATGTTTAAAAGGGACAGCATGTGGTAATAGTGGGAGGCAGGATGGCTCAGAGGCTATTTACACTGACCTGTTGCTGAAAGAAATGTTCTTCAAACTGTTATTTAAGCCACTAGACTCCATTCTGTCTCTTGTGTCTCTTGCTTTCTACACTTGCATCCTGCTTGCAATTCATATCCCCTACAGTTATGGCTAATCTTAAGAACTTCAGTTGTCATTAAGGGTTAGATTTTTATTTTTTTTTTAACAGGAGAATTTTCTTCTTTTTCCTTTCTTTTTTTTTAATTCAGTTATCCCTAGTTGGCCTGTGGAATGTATTTCAACAGATGGTCATGGAGTTTTAAATGCTGTGAGTAGATTTTTAATAAGTCTGACTAATTTTATGATCACTGAAGTTCATGTGTATTCAGCATTCCCACTGACTTCAACAAGAAGGGATGAATGTGCAAAAAAGATTCAGATTGCACTCAGCTGTTGTCTCTGGCAGCTTAGATAAGTAAGAGAATTTTGACCTCATGCACTGGACTATAACAGGTACAGTTGTTTTCCTCTATTTGGTTGGCTTAAATGTACTTTGGGGATTCTTCCCTCCTTGGCAGCATTACGTATTGGCCACAGCTGAAGGGAGAAGTGAGAGTAGCTTTCTGATCAACTGTGACAAACTCCGTTTCTTAAAGCGGTGTAATGTGTGAGCAGCTCTGGCTTCTCTGCATAGAAAAGTCCACCATCACTGTTAAAAATCCTAGTTTATTTTTCTTCTTTCCAATCTGAGTGTTTTTTTCTCCTCCTTTTTTAAATTCAGTGAAGGAGATCACAATGCCTCTTTGAAACCTTACATGCTGTTGTTTTTATGCCAGAAGGTGATACGTCATGGAGAGATGGCCTACGGTTATGCCTTACAAAGCTGAGACGAAAAATGTACCTGATACTCTTCCTGTTGTCAAGTACACTTTCTGCAGTAGTCCAGCAGAGCTGCAGTGTCCTTCTGCATTTTCTTCTTGCTGACAAGTTTGTTTCTCAGACTATCTGTCCTAATTTGATGAAGTGTTTGGTCACACTGCAAATGAGAGTGGATTGCCAAGTGTCCCTGAACTATCTGCTTAGAAAACTTCTAAGAGCAAGTTCACAGAGCAGTAAAATTTAATTGTTACCAAGAGAGAACACCTTCAAATTTCTTTGCTGCACATTTGTTGGGGTTTTCATGAATTTAGTTTGCCAGTGACAGGCACAATATAGCAATACATTTCAGACTCTTTTTTGGCAGCCATAGGAATATATTTCAAACAGGTTTTGTTTGATATCTACAAGAAATCTCTGTTTGGTTTATGTATAAGACAAATGTATGCAAATATATCCTCCAATCCTGTAAATTATATGCCTGGAATCAGTAAGCAATACAGTAAAAGCTCACTACATTGCATTTTAGCTATCCGCATATCCCATAAAACTGACATAAAAAACAATGGTTTCTTCCCCGTTTCTCAGCAAATATTTAATAGCACATGCAGTGTTTTGCAAGGTCTCACATCATTACAACCTCCTGACTTTTTACAAAATATAGTGAGATTGATTCTTTATGAAAAGATACTCACAGCATTCGTTATTACTCTGCAGTGCAAATGTAAGTGTAAATAAATAATTTTGAGCTGCATTATCGGGCAGATGTAGCTGTTGAGATGAATACATTGGTTTTGTATGAGTATTTCTTCATCTGCTCTGAAATTTTTCATATTTCAGTAATTAACTGATAACTACCAAATTATTATTCAGTCTCTTAGAATAACATTTTCAAAAGGGTATATATGCTCAGGACTTGATCTACAACCCTCAGTTCTGGTTAAACTCACAACAGATCACAATGCTGGTTATTTGCAGCACCTCTAGTCTCAAATATCTGCTGTGAGGATAATGTATAACCCCAGCTGGACACTAGGTTGCTTAAGATGAGGAAATTTGAGTGTTCGGAACTGTGATCCAGAAATCACAGTTGAAAAAGACTTCCAAGGTCATCTATTCCAACCATCAATGGATATAAAGGTAGGTCGTCCAAAACGGCCACTACAAACTGTGGCAAACAAAGAAGTGTCTTAACCTTTGATCCTTTTCTATGTTTTGATTAATCCTGAGTCTTCTAGAGTTTGATATCTAGTCACACAACCTCGCAACTCATCCTTGAAGGAGAAGGCACTTCTAGTCCTTTGTTTCATGTTGAGAAGAGCCCGGTGGACTTAATTTAGCCAGCGTGAAATCTGGACTTGTATTCTTGCTTTGATAAAAAGGATCTGAATCTGTGACTCAGCAGACACAGTGTTTCTGGGATAAGGTTTCACTGATCCACCCTTCAGACTTTGCATGTCATGTTTAAGAACTAGGTGTAAGGGGAGAGTAAGAATATAGATTAGCATAGCTCTCTTTTCTGTTTTATTGGTAGCTATCCAAAGTATGGAAACCTGAAGGCTACTCACTGTTCCAGTGCATGCTTAGCAGAGTATGTTTACAAATCTATGCACATACATAGACACACATACACTTGTGCCAGTCAGCTAACAGTTAGCTCCAAAGACTTGACCACACATTGTTTTCTTCTACAGCCTTATGTATGTTTATTTTTCTATACAAAATTTCATCAAGAAGGATTTAGATGTATCAGCATTTTTGAATACCTGTTAGCATAGTTGTTGGAGCTTTCCCCTGAAAGTTGCAGGTTTGTTTATGATCAAAGAAAATAATTGAACTCACATATCCTGAATGAATGCTCTCATCATTTGGGATCCACTGAACAGAAGAATTGAGCCAATCTAGTAGGCCTGCTCAGGGCCTTCTGCCCCTGAATCTGAGCCTTATTTCATGCTTTGATCAGGAATCATTCCTTCCTTCACTGAACAAGGGTAAAAGGCTGTTTGCAATTGCAAGGTGTAAGAAATGACCCTACTGACAACAGTTTGTTTCGCTGCAGAGACTACAAGGGAAGACTTAGCATCTGCTGCATACTGCTGTTTTTTTCCTATTACTCCTTCCCTTGAGCATATTTATTTCAAAATAGCTCTAAGAACAGGCAATACAGCTATAGCCTGGAAACAGGAACTTCTTAACAAGAACTTGTCAGGTGGAATATCTTCCACTGTTCAAATACTGCTTTGCTGAAAACTAACTTTTCACCAGTCGCTTTGATCTAAGAAATAAAACTGAAAACTTGTTTTTCTCACACATTAAGATCATTGAAAATATCCAACAATGATGCAGTGATGATCAATGTATCATATCTGTCCTTATGGAAAGACATGTCAGCTTGTGTCCAGTATTGTAATAAATCATAGATGGTGGGCTACAAAGCAGCTTAGAGCATAGACTCACAGTTTTGTGGATATATTTTCAATTTTCCCTGTTCTCCTGATCAACCTACTAATACTTTGTTGTATCAGCTCCAAACTGCACTCATAATTCTTGTACAAGAATATATTTACAGATTTTGGGTCTCATCAGATTTTCTATGCTAGTGCAATGTTGTTAATTATTTCTCCAGCTGAAATGCCTGCTGTATTCTAGGTCTATATTTCCATGTCTTGCTGCTGCATTGCACTGAGGTTAAGTCTCTTCTTTCTCTTAATCATACTTACTACAAAATGTACACAGAAAATGTTTTAGTTTCTTACATTTCTAATAGTTCCCTCCTCATTTTTTTCGAAATGTTTCTAATCTTACTCTGTACTGCCCAACTGTGTCATCAGATTTCTTTTCTATTTTATTTATTTGTTTATTTATTGATTTATCAGCTATCAAATTCACCAACTAAAGCATGAAATTACCAGCTTTGAGCATTACTAATCAGAACAACATATCAGTCTTGTGCAGCATTGGTAGGAATGGCTTCCCAATTCAGTACCCCAGTGCTGAGAGATGCCTCCCTTCTGATCCTCTTCTCAGGCCAAAATCAAAGTGCTCAGCTTAGGCACTTTGTGCTAAGTGCCCATTGCTCCCCAAATACTCTCTCCAAATACTAACCACGCCTGACTCTGTAGCTTCCAAGATCTGTCAACTCAGATGCCACCAGAGTGAAATGGCTGCAGGCACCCTCTATTACCTCAGCATCCCACATCACAGCACCGCCGCTACTCAAGTGCCCTACAATCTAAACATTACATATGAGCACGTTGCTCTTTGTTCAAATTTGTGGGAAGATTGCTTAGATAATTCTGCATGTTATTCAATACAGGCGCTAATTTTACTATTTTCTGAATAAAAATGGTGGCTTACATAAATGTTTAATCCATGTACCAGCTCTATTCGGAATCAGGGCTAGTGATTGTTCAGTTTTCTTTGAGCACATTAACATCTTTAACTGTGCATCACTGATACTATTTTTCCTTCCTGTGCAAACCCTTCGCCTCCTGCTTTTCCCTTACCTGCTTTATATTTTTACCATACTGAGAGCTGATGTCAGTTTCTCCCTCAGTTGACAGACTACATTTTAATCTTTTTTTTCCTGCAAAAATAAGATTTATTTATTTTATTTTAAAATATCTGATGCTCCATGGGGACTGAGCAGTTGTAAAACTTGAAAATACTTGTATTGAAAAATAATAATTCCTCTTTGCAGGACTTTATCAGAATAGTCTCAGGTGCCACAGAAATGTATTCAACTACCATTTTGTGGTCCATAATGCTAGGAAAACTTCCGGGATATAAACTCTGACAAAACACACTGGACATGCAGGCTAGTTCCCAAAAAGTGTTCATGAAGTTCTTGTTAGGCAAAACAGTGAAACATTCTGTAGATATCTGTTCACTAACAGTTAGCTAATACAAAATGAGTTTATCCGCTGACATCACCACTTACAGAAGACAGATGGTAAAAGTATTTGTTAATTTCCAAAAAACTATCTTAGCC
Organism: Perdix hodgsoniae; assembly: GCA_035772895.1. Taxonomy (NCBI): domain Eukaryota; kingdom Metazoa; phylum Chordata; class Aves; order Galliformes; family Phasianidae; genus Perdix; species Perdix hodgsoniae. The sequence continues at coordinate 1,567,506 of JAPSGF010000070.1, forward strand.
CCAAATTTACAAGGTAAATTTCAGCAGTAGTCCCTGGAAACTTCTAGTAACTGTTTATATACAATAAATGTTTTTGGCAATTTTAAGAAGTGATATGGGAAATATTAAAATCATTCCAGAGGGTTTCAGCTACATATCTTACATTCACTTCAGTGGGAATCATGCAGTGAAATCCCCACTTACTGCTTTGAAAATGTACCCCTTAGTGTTTCATGTCATGCTGAGAGACAGAGCAGTGATCCAAGGTCCGGATTCACAGCAGGTAGCAGCACAGAAAATGTGCCGGAATCCTGTAAAGCACAACTGTGCTAAAATATGCAGGCTTTAACTTAAAATGTCAGAAATCAAGGGCACTCCAAATTAAGCTTCCTAAAATACTCCTCTTCTTTGTCCCATTTAGTGATGGTTATAGCTTTAGAGTTCTAATATCTAAAGTTTATGTGTTTTTGGTGTTTCTTTTTTTCTGTCTTCTTCCTTTTCTCTTTTCTATCCTGCCCTCTATATGACCTCTCTTCTAATTGGAATATATCTTGTTTTTCAATAATAGAATTTCCCCAGGAGATAGTCAATTTTTAGAGCTGAAAATTAATTTACGGACCCTGCTTGATTGCATGCGTCAGATATGTTTGTCTTTTACTACATAGTGACCTTCTCCTCCCCTCTCCTTTTACATCTTTATAGCCAGGAACTTGCTTCAGAGTCTGATAACATGCCTTTATTCGTACTTTGTGTCATCCTTTTCGCGTGTTACGATTACGTTCCAACAGTACTCCTGGCAAGTTGTGTTTCAGTCAGAAGATGTGTTTTTCTATTACTCCCTTCTCATCAGCTTGTGGGACTGTAGCTGTTCTGATTTTGTAGCAGCTTCCGCTTTATGCACGTCTAAATGCACAGGGCAGAGAAAAAATGGAATGCACACCACTCCAAGATAATTTTGTCCTACAATTCTATTCCTCAGTGGTCGTGGGACCACAGCACTTTTTCCTGAGCTGTCTGAAAGAGATGTAAGAGATAGGTCCATAGGGTCTGTTGCTACAAAGTGTGGATATAGCGGATGCTTCCTTCCAGTATCTGTAACTTTCCAACTGGAAAAAAAGGCTTCTTCATCTCATGAGATGTCTTAGGAATGTAACTTGAATATACTGAAATTTCAGGGGTTTTTTTTAGTATACTATCATGTTTCCACAAAATACAGTTCTATACTGAGTCAATCTTTTATTCTGTTCAACTGATGATGAACTGGAGTGCTCAATTTGAAATGAAAACTTGAGCAAATACAGATGCTATTCAGAGCTGTGCTGTTCCTCATGTTTGGTCTTAAGGAGACTTGTTCAATGTTATTTTGATGAGCTTATTTAAGATGGTGAGTGTGAGATTTGTTTCACCTAGTCTTAGACGGACACAGCATAAATTGTTATATCTCAGCCAGTCATGCTCAGTGTCCTGTCTACTTGATAGAGAAAGGCACATTTAGTTCATAACTTGTCTGACCTAGTTGAGATGTTTCCAATTCTTGCATCCTAAAATCACTCCAGTGAATGTAAAGGCAGTCTAAATAGCTACATCAGATCTAGATGTCAGCAACTGATGAATTTGCCACTGGTTAAATGGATCCCACTCAAATAAGGGCAGCTTATTTCAGAAGGTGAAATCTACTTGGTATCCTTTGATTCTGAGAACTTGATCAGCTAATTATGTGATACATGCACAGTGGTTTCTTCTGGGGCATAGCTCAGAATTAACAGTCTCTGGGCTAAAGAAGCTTTTCAGAGAATCTATAGCAAGTCTAATTTGGTGACTGTTTTTTTCCCAACTTTCAAATGTTTGCCTAATCACAAGGCCTGTCACTGAGTATTATGTACTGCTGTAAATTAGCAGTTCATGTGTGTACAGGTACAGCCATGCACACACACTAACACATTTTGCTGTTTTCATTGTATCACATTTTCATTGCTTTGCTCACTAAAGCCAATCATTCTGGCTTGTTCAGGTAGACACAGATCTTAGGTCATTATTAGGCACCTACAAGAATATCATTAGGAGTCATGGGGCAACAAAGACAAACTTTAGAGATATCATAAAATAGAAATTAATTAGATTAATTTGACCAGCAATGGTCAAGGTAACACGGTGGTCTTAAAGTGTAGGAAAATGGGATAGGGTGTATATACATACGGGTGGCTGAGAAAGGTCCATCCAGTACATCTAGGTTTTCAGCAGCCATCAGATTTCTAGGTCTTATTTTGAATATTTGGTTTTGAAGCCAACATAACCCTGTTCATTAATCAGAGAGCTTTATCAGCTTATGTCAGTTGAGAGTCTCGTCCTTAGTCTTTATTCTGGAGGGAAAGTAAGAACAATAAATAGGAAAAAGAATCACAATAAAATCTCTTTGAGAGAACTTCTATCTGTTCAGTGCAGGCGTATAATCTTTCACAGCTCAAGGGCCAAGAGAATAAAACGTACAATGTCAGAACATTGCAGGCTTTTTAAAAGCACTTAAATTAGTATTTCACTGATATTTTTATTACAGTGCGGCATGAAACTTTGGTGACCTTCCTTTGTCAAAGACTTAACTTTGACAATTACGTAGAAAATCATTTATATAATTTTTGTTTACTTTCTTTATGGCTGACCAACTTTTATGGGTGAAAAATAGTAAAAACAATAAGCAAAACTTTATTACTTTGCATGGCACATAGTCAACATATAACCTTATAACTAACTGCCTGCCACAGGACACTGACATCTACTTCCTCCATCTCTATGCTCAAGCCCTTGGCTTTCAGTTTTGGCAGGAGACACAGCCTCCTGCCTTACATAGAAACAAGGCATTGCTGAGTCTCTAAGTGGAAGTGTCAGCAGCTCCAGGTGAGTTCATTGTCTGTCACTGAAAATGTTGGGTGGGGTGGGGTCATGCACATCTCATTTTACATTTTCTTAAGAGGAACACAGAAAAGCCTTTATGAGAAGTGGAGATCTTGCAAATGTAACAGCATATTGGAGAGGAATAAAGGCAGTAAGTTATACTTCATGTCACTCTGTTTATCTACTATTCCATATTGCTATTAATATTTGCTTCTTATTGTTAGAAATGTGCAAGCTCATGGTTAGAGATGTAAGTAATTCAGATCATAGTCTCTCCTGTGCAGACTGGAAGAAACAGGTGAAAGAGACTTCATAGACATAACCATTAACCTACTAACTAAAACCTTGGTCTCTTAGCCTCCTCTGGTACCTCTTTAAAATCTTCTTAATGATACTTTATCATCTGACAATCCGAACACAGGCAACAAGCTGTCCTGTTATGCAACAAACAAACAAACAAACAAACAAATATCCTTCTAGTTTTTCCTCACTTTCCCTCCTGCTGGCTTTCTGTTTGGTTTTTTGTTTGTTTGTTTGTTTGTTTGTTTTGACATAAATCTGCTTCTTAAAGTTCTCATTCAAAGACTATCTTTTTATTTTTTAAGTAAATGTTTATAGAGTACCTAGCACAACAGGGTCTTAATCTGTGATTGCTAGTCCTGAATTACTATTATAATATGAAAAACTTCAAAACAATTTCCAAGTATCTGTCATCTGAAGAAATTGCATTCAGTGAATTCAGACCACCAGCTTTAAAAAATTGTTATTTCTGTAGAAATTTTTGAGGATAAAAGTAAAATTAATATGCAATCGAAACAAACAAACAAACAACAACAAAAAAAAACAACCAGAAGCTCTCCTTTATTTCATTCAGTGGTAGAGGATGTTTGCTTCTGCTTGACAGTTTGTATGCAGATGAAAACAGAGCTGTAGCCAGTGCTCTCCTGTAACCTTCCTAGTTTTATTCACTTGGTGCCTTTTCAGTAACCTGTGATGTTTTTTGTCAGAATTACCACCATTTTTAGAGAAGTAGTTGTGTATAGAATTAAAATGACCTTCTGCACTTTAACAGGGCAATGAAAGGAGGAAGAGAGGGAAACGGAGTAAATCAGTACTTTTCTGTTTATTATGTATAAAGTATAATTAGTGAAATCAGGGCAATCTGCAAAGTGAGCCATGAGCTAATACTTCATTGCCAGCATTTAGAAAGCCACGCATATCAAAGGCAAGAGCATTTTCTCAGCAACCATTGACCACATTCACTATGGCTGCATTCCTGCATTACTGACAGATGACTGAATAGAAAAACTGAAAGGGGGATAAAGGCCTAATTCTGCAGGCAGTGGAGTGCTCCCAAGTCTCACCAAAGGAAAAAGACCACAAAGCTTTAACAAATTTTGTAATTCACAAGTTACTGAATCACTCACTTCTAGCTCGTAGAGGTCCTTAGGGAAAATATATTATCCAAAATTTTCCAGGTGTGCACATCTCCAACTTCAGCAGAACTTATTTCATTGTACTGTCTGACTTTTCTGATTTAGAGAGCATCACATCATTACAGAATAACAGAATTGTAGGGGTTGGATGGGACCTCTGGAGATCATCTAGTCCAACCCATTGCTAAAGCAGGTTCTCTCCAGGAGGCTGCAGGACATACACTAAGACCCACAATAATAATAGCAGATGTTATTAATATGTAAATGAGTTTGCTTTGAATTTGGTATTTCGGATGTGTTGCATATGTCAATTTCTGTCTCAGAACTAATCAGACCATTGTAACAATGCAGATGGGCAAACCTTGAAACGACATACAGACCTATATTATTTTACCGTTTTTGTGGAAATCCTTGAAGTTTACGGAGATTGAGGTCCAAGTTAACAAAGGATACTATGGCCTGTAACAGTAACAGCTAGCTGAACAGAGCAGACTTTCCTTACCACCTGCTGGTGCTATTTAAATGTATATAAAATAATCTAATGACAGCTGTGTAAAACCTTGTTAAAATTTAATAGTAAGGACAATCAAACTCAGAGGTAACTCCCCAGAAACCTGGGGACTTGAGCAAGGCCTTTGACATGGTCCCCCACCACATCCTTATCTCCAAATTGGAGGGATGTGGATTTGATGGGTGGACCACTCGATGGATAAGAAACTGGCTGAAAGGCTGCAGACAGAGGGTGGTCATCAATGGCTCTATGTCCAGGTGGAGGCCGGTAACAAGTGGTGTCCCCCAGGGGTCTGTCTTGGGACAGGTGCTCTTTAACATCTTTATCAATGACATCGATGATGGAATCGAGTGCACCCTCAGCAAGTTTGCTGACGACACCAAGCTGAGTGGTGCAGTCAACACGGTTGAAGGAAGGGATGCCATTCAGAGGGACCTTGAGAGGCTGGAAAGGTGGGCCCAGGTGAACCTGATGAGGTTCAACACAGCAAAGTGCAGAGTTTTGCACTTGGGCTGGAGGAATCCCAGGCATCCATACAGACTGGAAGGAGCAGTTCTTGAGAGCAGCCCTGTGGAGAAGGACCTGGGGATCTTGACTGATGAAAAAATAAATATGAGCCAGCAGTGTGCCCTTGCAGCTCGGAAGGCAAATGGTATCCTGGGCTCCATTAAAAGAGGGGTGGCCAGCAGGGACAGGGAGGTGATTGTTCCCCTCTGCTCTTGTGAGGCCCCATCTGGAATACTGTGTCCAAGGGTGGAGCCCCCGTTACAAGAAAGACAGGGAGCTGTTGGAGAGGGTCCAGAGGAGGGCCACAAAGATGATCAGAGTGCTAGAGCACCTCCCCTGTGAAGACAGGCTGAGGGAGCTGGGCTTGTTCAGCCTGGAGAAAAGAAGGCTGCGGGGTGACCTCATTGCAGCATTTCAGTACCTAAAGGGAGCCTACAGGGAGGGGAATCAACATTTTGAGAGGGTTGATAACAGCAGGACGAGGGAAAATGGTTTTAAGTTGAGGGAGGGGAGATTTAGGTTGGATGTCAGGGGGAAATTCTTTACAGAGAGAGTGGTGAGGTGCTGGAACAGGCTGCCCAGAGAGGTTGTGGATGCCCCATCCCTGGAGGTGTTCAAGGCCAGGTTGGATGGGGCCCTGGGCAGCCTGGTCTAGTATTAAATGGGGAGGTTATTGACCTTGCATGTGGCAGGGAGTTGGAGATTCATGATCTGGATTTAAAAACTGATAAAATTGTCTCTGAGGTAATGGATGATGAAGAAGGACTTTTTGTTTTATTCTTCAGGCTAAACTGAGTAATGAAGGGGTCCAATCGCCCATTCATGTCTCAGGGTGGAAAAGATCTGTCCAGTGTCTACTTCTCGGAGTTAAAAATGTAGTGCGAATCGAGGCATTTTGCGGGGAGTGTAAAGCCAATGTCCCTGACTTGCTTTTACATTCATGCTGACACCCAGTGGCTTGCCAGCACAATTACACTCTGTGCTGCACACTATGTAACATCCTTATTAGTAATGAAATAATAAAAGTCTCACCAGCATTTCAGAGAAGTTTGGTGGCTGTAACTGACCGATGTCCTCTTTACTTTTAGCTATTTTTTCAGGGGAAAAAATAGTCTAATATACGAGAAGAATACCTTTAAAAATACAGTGTACAACATTACTTGTTTCATCACTTGGAACTTGGATCCAACTCCAGAAAGTGTAAAGGTTTTCAAAAACAAACAAACAAACAAACAAAACAAAACAAACAAATAAAACAAACAAACAAAAAAACAGAGGAGAAGTTCCCATTGGCTTTTGGCTTTTCATGAAAGGCAAGTTGAGGAATTGATTTCTGACTGCAGAAAGCATTTGACCACAAAATAATTTTTCACTGTACAATATGATGTCACCTTCAACCTTCATAATTTATTATGTGGAGAGGAGAGGAGAGGAGAGGAGAGGAGAGGAGGAGAGACTGCTATTCCCTTCTTAACAGCAGCCCTTTCTGCTTCAGGAGACAGCTGTCTTGTAACTTAGAGATGAAGATGTATGGAATTTGTATAAAATCCCTGTCTATATATCTATATAAAATCTCGTTTATGTGCAGGATCCAGCGTTGTACATGTATACCAAGGTAGCGAAAAAGCCTTAGTAATTTCTGTTTTCTATTTGCCACAGAAATGTGGCAAAAAGGGACAGCCTGTTTTAAGCACATGTAATTCACTGAAACTTGACCATCCAAATGTATTGAAAGTAAAGAGTGAAACGATAAAAGAAATTTAGAGGTAGTAATGAAATTTAAAAACAAACAACTATCTCATCAGTATCAGACTCCTGAACAGCAGTTCATGGGCTAAATGAAGCAGCAGTGCAGAGACTCTGCAGGCACAAGGAGTGAGCCCACATATCATGCATTTTAAGGATTCACCAGCTAATATTTCCTATCTTTTTCCAGAAGCCATACGGTAAACAGATAGCACTAACAAAGTCAAATATTAATAACCAAGAACTGCACATCTCCAAATCCCCTTCCCCCAACCAGCAAAACCCATAGAAATTTACACTGACCAAAGCAAATAGAAAATAAAAGTCAAAGCACTTACATGGTTGACATTTAGGGATAGAACCAAGTACCCTTTCTATCGTTCTGAATTTTCTAAGTTATAACATTAACAGAAAATAAATACACATTGAAATGGAGTAACTCATGATCGTGACATATAGTCACTGAGAAGTTACAGTAATAAGGTCTTAAAAAAGAACATCCCAGGAAGAAATTTTAAGCTGTCTCCAGACAGCTCAGATCAATTTAACACTTTATCGCACTCTAAGTGACCTGGTTAGCTTTGTCCACCCAGAACTCAGCTTGCTCAATATAATTACAGTTACACAGTTCTTTCTTCTGAGGGGCAGCATACTTTCAACTCTCCCAACACTGTGATTGATTTCTTGTGTGAGAGAAAGAGATACAGTTTGCGGAAGCATGAAAACAAATCTATGAAAATGTTGATGGAAGGAACGTGACTCCACACTTCACCTAAAATCTGGATGGTGGGCAGTGAAGAGCAAGACTAAGGAGAGGGGAAAAAAAATCTGATTCCTATTTTCTTGATGTTTCTGAACATCATTCAATTTCAAAATAAAAATGCAAAGAAGTCCTCTCAGCACCAAGACTTATCCTTTCTAAAACATTTAAGTGAGTAAATGACATCAAAACCCATCTCTCTTTTTTCTTGGTGTTCAAGAGTTTGTCCATTTCCACAAAGTCTGCTCACAAGTGTTGGTGACTATGAATAGCTGCCTCAAAGTCTTACACTTCAGTTATGTAAAAGACAGAGTGTGTTTTATTATTTATTATAAACTTATTTTTTATCCCCTTTCTTCAGCTCCTAGCTCCTTTTAATTGAAAACTGTTCATCTTCCCACAAAAGGCACAATCTCCACTTAACTGCATATTGAATATAATTTCTGTAAGCTAAGACTGAATAGAGATCAGTTTAGAATACCCAAGCACTGTGAATCCAGCTCCGTTTTTGTTCAGATAAAATTTGGAATATGACTTGGATGTCTTATCACCAGTTGTTAAGACAACAACTTCCATTTACTGATACTAACAAACAATTGGTGCTAATTCAGCCAAATGAGAAACCTTTAAAAAACAAACAAACAAACAAACAGATGTGCCAAGACAAAAGACAGACTTTTTGTTGTAGTGGAAGTATTGTCTTTCCTTCCACTATTTCCTCTCTGTTATTTTCATTATGCCATTTCATGAAATGCTAGTTTGAAAGGAAGAAATCTCAGCTCTCTACAGGGAAAAAAAAGGTGCAAGTATTTGGACAACAAGAAGCCGGCTATACTTTGTGACAGAAATTTCAATCTTCTTCAGCATCTGTGAATATGATGAGAACTTTGTTTCCTGCTTTTTCAGATTAAGTCCATAATTGAACATAATCTTTGCTCTTCTGTGGTAGGTTCGATGCTGCTAATCATTGTTTATGTGGTCTCATGCAAAGAGATTCCTTTTGCTGTTCATGAATCATTAGAAAAACTGTACTCTTTTGTCTGTGTAAACATGCATACACACACACACACACACACAAAAAAAAAAAGAATGTAAGAAACCTGCAGTTCATCATGTGTCACCACTGTTCCTTGCTATATAAATATTGCCAGCTCTAGTCTCAGTAAGGAAGCAGGATTTGCCATCAAAAATGTGTTTTACTACAGCTAAGCAAGGCCCTCTTCCTTTTTTCTTTTCTACCTTCTTATTCATTGTTATTGCTGTTCTTTCTTCCTTTGGCATTTCTTCATTGGTTCATAATTGGTTCCTTAGTTTGAATGGAAGTAGTTCTGCTCTTTACCTGCAAAAATACATTTTCCAGGCAAACAAGGCAATAAAATAACAACCGTTCTTTTCAATATAAATAACCACTGATGTGAATGTAAGTGTTCATCCAGGCAGAAACTGCTGCCCAGACCAGGGATACAGAGCAAGATGACTGGCACTGTATAACTGATGAAGAGTGCTCACCAAAAGTGCAGTCTGTGCTGGTTCAGGTGAAGGGCAGCTGGTCCTCAGTTGGAAGACTTAGTAAGAATTCAACAGTTTAACCCAGTAGGACATGAGGAATCAAAATGGATTTCTCTCTCTTTCTCTTTTTCCTCCTTCTCATTAGTGATAAGACATTGGGAAATAGTACAAAGCTGTACCAGGGGAGATTCAGACTGAATATTAGGAAAAGTTTCTTTACTATCACATGATCATACCCTGGAGCAGGCTTTCTAGAGAGGTAGTTGATGCCCTGTGCCTGTCAACACGCAAGAGACATTTGGACAATGCCCTCAATAATATGCTTTCACTTTTGGCTAGCACTGAAGTGGTTAGGCAATTGGACTCAATCCTTATAGGTCCTCTCCAATGACACTATTTAAATTCTGAGTGCTAAGAATAGCAGTTTACCAGACTGCTAGGGCAATAAACTTCATTGTGTGCCTGCTTGCAAATAACCAGAACAAAGTAGTATTGATCACCATGAACAGTCTTCTCAAGTTCAAAGGAATATCCATACCTGACTATTGTTGAATCATTCAGATACCTGTAATGCTTTATGATGTGTCATACAGGCATTAAATGTATTTAAACTTTTCGTATTCATTAGTTTAGCAAACCAAAAAAGAAAAATTCTGGACTCTATTGGAAACAGAATAAACTTCAACTTTAATAATCTGTTTAACTGACCTTCCTTCCATGTTTCCTTTTACACTTGCAGTTCTCTCCCCTGACCCCGCATATCTGTCTGCTCTGGGACAGTGTATGGAAGCCCGATTCATTGATGAAGACATTAGTCGCGCATGAAACCCCCCCCCCCCCCACACACACACACACAAAATAAATAAATAAAAAAAAACCCATTGGTTTACATGTGTATGAGCATAAGACGTATGAGTATAAAGCATTAAGCACTTGTACAGGTATGGACTTGTACAGGTATGGAAAGACCACGTGGAAAAGACTGAAGACAGAATATTTGCATCAGCCTTACTCCTCTGTTTATTAGAAAAAAGAAAAAAATCATCTCTGTTACTGGCATCTCAGAATTTTCAGTATGTACTGAGCATGTAGTTACTCAAAAAGATTTCTGTGCCCCTCCCTGAAACTCCTAGGTCTCATGTATTTTGAATGCAAATATAAACTGTAATTGCAAAGTCAAGATCTAAATTTGAATTTCTCTGGCATATGGAACTTGTTCAGCCTAAATTAGAAAATTAAGCCAAATATCAGTCAAAATTCACCACAGACATAATTGGAGGGGATATGCTGTGCAAGTATTTTTAGTAGCAAATATTAATTTCCTAGATTTTGTTGATAAGCTTTTTGTAGTAAGAATCATGTTTTCTCATAACAGAATAAGGATGGATGCTATGAACACTCAACAAATTATGACTAATTATTCTCAAACTAGGTGCTCTATTTTCAGTTAACTACATGTTCAAGACAATCATAGCTTAAGGAAAATGTGCTTAATATAGGCCTCATTTTAGCGAAGGGATGTGTGAAGCTGCATCCAAAATGTCCTAATATGTGAATATATAAGAAGACAATCTGTGCAAATGGGACAGAAGAATTATCCTGACATATACAGGACTAGGTGCTTATTTAACAATAAATAAATAAATAAATATTCTCCCCTATCTTCCCTGCATTCTTAAAGGATTAGGGAAATCTGTTGTCTGTGGCAAGCTGCTGTTGGATCCATTTGTCTGAATTCATTTGGTTAATCTATTATAGCAGATACTGCTTTGCTTCCCATGACATGATTGAGATCTATAGCTGAACTGATAATATATTATTTCAAAGCCAAATAAATGGAGAGAATCCCTATTTCTGGGTGACAGTTCTTAGGCAGATAAGTAATAATAAGAGGAATGCATATGCTCTAGAAATCCATTTATCCAGAAAGATCCCAAAGCTCTTATTAGATTATTAAGAGAAATCACTTGCACAACCTCTTTAATAGTTGCAATGTAGCAGAGCTACCCAGATGTATGCAATGAGAGCAGAAGAATTTCTTATCTCAGTGACTGTCTCACTGCAGTCTATAGATCACCAGTAACCTCTTCAATTGCTACTATTAGTAATTGGACATAAATATCTTTGTTAGAGTCTTAGACAACACATAGAAAATCAAGGATGTCAAAAGGCAGATTTACTCTCTGGAGTAAATATCCAGAGCCTTTAACAGGCTTTGACTTAGTCTCTTGGCTCCTTCCTTTCACTGCGACTGCTTGATTGCTAGAAGAAAACTGTATTTTTCAGCTCAATACTATTTCAATATGTCATATAAACCACAGTTCAAAATGTTCTGATTTAAAATAACAGCAGGGAGAAGTCATGAGATCTCAACAGCAGACTTGACATGAGAAATGGAATGTCAAAGCACTGGCTGGAGCAGAGGATGAAGCTCTTGAAACAGGTGTGGTAATGCAGTTGGTAAGGTTAAAGAAGTCTGTGACTGTATACCCACAAGTGATCATAGAATCATAGAATCATAGAATCATAGAATCACCAAGGTTGGAAAAGACCCAGAAGATCACCCAGTCCAACCATCCACCAATCACTAATAGCTCTCACTAAACCATGTCCCTCAACACAACATCCAAACATTCCTTGAATACCTCCAGGGTTGGTGACTCCACCACAGCCCATTCCAGTGCCTGACCACTCTTTCAGAGAAGTAGTATTTCTTAATAGTAATACTGATAAATGGGGGAGTAGTGTAGTTCTTTGTTAAGGTAGGCAAATATAGGGAATCTGTTGGTCACATATATTTTCATCAGCCAAGACTGCTTTTTAGCCACTGCCAGCCTAAGGTTTTCATACACCTTGATCGTAGAAGTACAAAATGGAGTGCCAGTATCCACATAAAGTTCAAGTACCAAATACAGGACCCAGGAACATATATTAAAAAAATAAAAAGCAGTCACATCCTGTCTCCCCCCCCCCCCCCAAAAAAAAAAGCTATAAATTAAAGCTATCACAATCTATTCAATATATTGTTTTTAGAAAATACTCCTTCTCCATAAACTGAGGAAGGAGTATTTCTAAGCAGAATGTGATTTTACACATATAAGTTTGACCAAAAGTTCTCTTGAAAGTGAACTAACTACATCTTGACATTAAAGCAGTGAATTTTCTTTCCTCCAAGTAACTGTAGCAGATAAATGAGCACTGATTAATTTAATAGTAAACCAGTATTTCCATTTTCTTTCTTTTTCCTTCTTCCCAAGCTTACCGAGAACTTTGTTAAAAACATGCTACTGGAAAGTAAAGGATGCATAGGTTATGCTGAAATGTACACACATTTGAAAGTTTTATCCACCTTAACTTTGAGTTGGCCCCCGAACTCAGTAGAGGCTGTTAGGTGCTTTTGTAATACAGATTAACGGTAATACTAAAGTTCCTTCCATATCTCATTCCTCCCAAAGAGAGAGACTTAGCTAAGATACTTTAAAGCTCTCCTTAGGCTGTTGTGAGTTCAGTGTGAAAATACATCCATTGCCATCTCATGTTAACACTTACTGCTCTAGAAATAGAGGCCTTTTGCTTTTACTATAGCTTGTCAGATTATGGAATTGAAGGAATCATTGATCCCCAAAGGATAAAAATCAGTGGAAGGCGCCTTAAAAGAAAAATACACTATATTCAATGAGTATTAGAGAAAGTCCTCTCTTTGTAGTTTGAGATGATGAAGGTCAAGGAAAAAAAAAAAAAAAAAAAGTCCTACATGAAAGTTTTTGTTCTTTTTTTTAAGAAAAAAAGAAAACGTTTAGGTAAAAGAGCCAATGCAAGTTGAAGTTGAAATAAAAATGAAAGTTTAAACATTTTTCTGTTATCTCTCCTTTCTTTTTACAGTGTAATCTGTTACAAATTAAAAAAAAAAGAAGTCCTTTTCTTTCAAACTGTTGTCCTAAAGTGCTGGGGTTATAATGGTAAATATGGTTTTTTTTATTTGTTGCCAAACAGTAAAAATGTTGAATTTGAGAAAGGACAAATGAAAACCTTAGGATAGTAATTGTTAAGGGATTTTGGAGGACTTCAATATCTAACTGAAGAAAATACCATCATTTTTATGAGGAGGTAGGAAAGCAGCATTGAATATTACTATTAAGCTTTAGATGTAGTTATTTGTAACTGGGGTGACACATAACAGTGCATGAGGAGAAACCTGGGACACCTGAACCATGCATTTTACCACATAAACTTCTGAATTCCACCCTTCTCCTGCTTCGTGCTGTGTTCTAATGAATGCTATCAGTAAGAATTGCTATTATTAAGTCAGAAGTTTGTTGGAGACTTTGGTTAAGTGGTGGTGGAAGCTTTCTGTGGTGGGTAGGAGAGGGAATGGGGCAAGTTTCTAACAGAGGAGTGCTCTAAAAGCCAGACTGGCTTCCATGAGTGTGAATCACTACAATTCAACTCTTAAGGGTTCTAACCCTATAAAAGAGCAAAACCTCCCACATGCTCCAGCCAGTGCAGAGAAAAAGAGGAGGAACCGGAAACCAGGCTTTAAAACCTGTAAAACAATCAGAAAAGTGTGTTAGGACTCAGGGAAAGGAAAAAAACAAACATACAAACAAACGAAAAACAGAGCTGCATGTAGTTTCATGGAAAAAAGTCCATTAATATTTGTGTGACCATGGTTTCAGATACTGAACTTATCTAGGAAACAACTCATTTCTAAAGAAAAAACTTTCAGATATCACCTATATATTTTATAATACAGTCCTCCAAGGCCACTGCAATCTTCCGAACAATAACCACTGGATCCAAGTCTCATTTGAGAATGGTACAATTTTTTTCCCTGGACAATCCATTTGGGTTTTATTTTTAATACCTGCTCTTTTAGCCTTCCTGAGCTAGAATTATACTGTACTTCAAGCACAGAACTGAAGTTTTTTTGTTTTTTTTTTATTTTTAGCAACCAACCTCTGGCTTTTGACCATGTCCTTAATGTGTTTGCTTCATGCCTATCAATTCAAATGAGTTTTGTTTTAATTTTTATACCAGATGAGTTAATTTAGCGATCCTTGTAAAGGCTAGGCAGAGAGGTTCCCAGAAATCTAGCATTTCCAAATAGCATTTTCAAGTGGAATCACTTACTGCAATTTAAATATTCAAGCACTTTTGTTTCAAACTTACTATTGTTTATAGGAAGCAAATGCAAATAAGTGGTAAAAACCTTTTGGTATTAGGTCATTAAAAATCCATTCTTGACTTCCTGCCCGCAACTACATCTTTTTTCAGACCTGTCACCCATTTCATTTAAGCACTTAGCTTTCTCCTAATGAATGAATTGGCATTTCATATTACCTTATTATCCTATAAAGCAAAATGCATACTCAATAACATTAACGGTAATTTCTCATAAAGACACATTATCGATCCGGGTGCTACCTGTAAGCATTGAAAATCGCAGCCTGCACACAGAGCTTTTCACATCTGGGCCTGAAGAATTAAAGAAAAATTAAATTTGACAGCAGTAAATTCACAGGCACAATCTAGGCACCAATTTATATGCAAAATGAAATGCTTTATGAAAATTTTCTCTATTTTCTCACGGAGATTTGGGAAAAAGATTTCACTAGATGCTTCTTTCTCTAATATCCCTCTACTTAAATATTATACTGCAGTCACTGCAGACTCCCTTTGATGTATAAATAATCAAGTTAAATTATGTGCAGCAAGGAGACTAGTGCTCTGCCATTCTTATTTTACAAAGTAATATCTACCCTAGAGGGTCAAATTTCCCTGACAAATTCTTAATTACTATGTTGCAACAGAAGCAGAATCTATTTGTGCATAAATCCTGGGCATTCCCATGTGGTAAGTAACTAATATTACCAACCATTTCACTTGGCCTGTTCACTGAACTCCATAATTAGATAATACTTTTGATGATGGTACATTTGAAGTCTTAATCCATTTAATTTTTTATGAGATTTTTTTTATTTTAATAGGGATATGTTAGTGACCGCTGCCTATTTAAAAATCATTAAAATTCTGTCCACAGCAGTAATAAAGATTAAAGATTACTAATATGGCATTCATAACCTTGCTGGTTTTCTGGAAATCTGGGGCTTAAGGTAAATGTTAAAGGTCATTTAATATGTTAGTCAGTAATTATAATCCTGGGTAATAGGTTCCTTTTCTAATTATCCTGGTATAAAAGTTCTATTGTTTGGGTCTATTCTTCTGATTTTCTTATTTGGGCTTTTGGGGGGATGAGTAATCCTGGAATTAAGTTTCTGAACATTGATGAAAGTAGGTAATGCTCAATGATTAACTGGATAAAAGCCATATGTTTGAATGCCACATAATATCTTGCCTTGAAGTTACTTGCAAAAGATGCAGCATCCCTTTCCAGGAGAAATAAAGCAGAAAGGTCACTGCAGAGATTAATACCTTTTTTATTTTAATATCAAACATTGACAAATAAGATAAAGGCTTTGTGAGCAAGCTTAGAAGAAAGTGAGAGTGGTTAAACACTAGATGGGAGAGGATCTTAAAAGAATAATCTGCTGCTCATTAGAGAGGCAGGAAAAGGAGACTTCCTCCTTGAGGCCCCAATTCAGGACACCATTCAGATACATACCAAATTTAGATATTGGGAACTGAATTCTGGACTAAGCACTTAAGATTTCATTTAAGTTCAAGTCATTTCATTTTAAACTCCCTTTAAGCTAAATATGTACGAAAATGCTGTTACCAGGTCACAGTGCAGTGCTGAACCCATTGTGACCTGCAAAGACTCTGACAAGTCCCCCTACAAAGCCTGGACTTCTGGCTGCAGATCTCATATCACACATCTCATTTGAGCATAATCATGCTCTAACTACAGCAGGAAAAGTTAAGGAAAAGCCAGAACAGTAGTGAGGCAGTGTTTCAGGGAGGTGACCTGCTCTTTATAGTGTTTTTTAGTTTCAGTATGACACAAATACATAATAGCATTAAAAAATAACCCAATGTCACTAACTTTTATTTCAGCAGTAATTGTACTTCTAACTGGCTTTGGGCAAATCACTAAGGTTGCATTTAAAAAGTGTCTGCAGGTCATGGTTTTTCTATGGGCGCCAAGTAGCTTCTTGACATACTGATTTGTTCTGAAATTGGTGGTCTGAACTTCTGAAAATCAGGCCTCCAAATGTCTCAGAGAAAAAAGAGTTAAAAAAAAATGACAAAGCTATGAAAACTCTGGTCTTAACATCTCCGTTTTAAAAAAGATGACAGATATACTGCCTATTGGGAAAGTATGAAGCTTATATAGTCAATTTGTATAAGGCATTTCAATTTTCCACATAAAAGGCCACTGATTATACACCAGTTATACACCAGTTATACACCAGTGAAAATCTTAGCCCAAATCTTCATCAGACTCCTTTACTCTTAAAGAAATAAAAATTCACAACCTGTTATACTTGGAATTATTCCAAAGGAGCTAAGTTGCAGACTGATTAATGTAATTTAACTCTGATCGGTGAAATTTGAAGGATGCTAAATCAAAATTGTATATAAAACTTTGATTAAGAAATTAATCCCGTACAAGTATTTCCTTCATATTGAAACCCAAGTAGCAAAATCCGAGGCTTTCTTGCAAAGAAGCAATAAATGACTTGGGAAAAAGTTAAACTTCTTGATTTTATCAGTAACTCCATGAGAGCAGCCTTCTTTCACAGTGTTTTTGCAGAGAGCATTTTAAAATTCCATTCTATTTTATACTTTTCTGTCTATTTTTTCCCTTTTTCCTTGCTTCATTTTCCCAATGACTCCTTCAGACAAAATACTAGGCAACATCTATTTAAATGAAAATAAAGACAACAAAAACTTCATGGTTACATATTCACACACAATTTATCTATTCCCTTATAGTTTTATGCCAGATAAAATTCATGAGCAATTCTCATGGCTACATCTGATCCAAAGCCTCACTCATATCCGAAGTTTCCAAACTCAGTTAGCGCCAGTTTAGATATTACATATATTCACAGAAGCTTCTGGTTCCTACCCAGAGAAAATGTGATCAAATGTTTAGCTGTTTAAAGTGAATATCTGACCATGAGCACTGATAATAGAAGGAATGTGCGCATCACTGAACAAACTTTTGGTCACTTGAATAGCAGAGCCATATTATGTTTGCCCTTTAGACTTTCATAGCACACTACCAGCAGCAGGTGAGCTCTGTGTCACCTCTGTGCCAGTCAAGGCTCTCCAGACCTTCTCAAAAATTGGAGAAGCTTCAGAACTTCATCTAATTTCTATTTAGCTAACCTGAAATAGCATTGCCAGCAAGAGAAAGGAAGTGATCATCCCTCTGTACTCAGTATTGGTGAGGCTGCACCTTGAGTACTGGGTCCCTCACTACATGAAAGACATTGAGGCCCTGAGGCATGTCTAGAGAAGGGTGATGAAGCTGGTGCAGGATCTGGAGCACAAGTCTTACGAGGAGAGGCTGATTGAGGATTGTCCAGCCTGGAGGAGACTCAGGAGAGACTTTATCGCTCCCTACAACTATCTGAAAGGAGGTTGTGGTGAGGTGGGTGCTGGCCTCTTATCTCAAGTAATAAATGCTAGGACTAGAGGAAATGGTCTCATGTTGTGCCAGGGAAGATTCAGGTCATACATCAGGAAAAATTTATTCTCCAGAAGAGTGGTCAGGCACTGTCGTGGGCTGCCTAGGAGGACTGTTAAGTCACTGTCCCTGGAGGTGCTCAAGAAACCTTTACCTATTGTACTAAGGGACATGGTTTAGTGGGGAAATATTGATGGTAGGTGGATGGTTGGACTGGATGATCTTGGAGGTCTTCTCCAACCTTGCTGATTCTATGATTCTATGGCCTGACTCTGCAAATTCGAGCCTTCAGCTTAGTCAACAGTCATATATATGTAGCATGATGTAGCAGTCATGGTAGATGGTTCATCGAGGTTCCAGGAAATCCAGAAGGGTCAACTCTTCTTTGTTGAATTTTCTCATATAAATCTTCCCTTCCAGCCATTCCTTACATTCTCAATCATTTCAACAGGCTAAAATACGAAACTAATTGCTATAGTTGAATTTAGAAGTAGGAAATTGGATTGACATCCACCAGATACAAGAAACCCACTGCTTGTGCCTGGTAGATGCAAAAGAGCAAGGCTAGCTCCAGTAAAAATAACAAGTTGAGCTTCTCTGAGAAATGCAAAATATTATTCTCAGCTTGGGTTGTGAGCACCTTTTCCTCTGTGGTTTTGAGGCAGTACTGAGGGAATACTGCAGCATATGACTGAGATCTAGCAAGGTATGCTGCCCTAGAGGAGAATAGGGACTAGGGACTTGGCTAGTGACAAAAAGCTCACCCTAAAATGTATAATTCATCTGCTGAAATAATTTTGGATATATCTTCCTTCTGTATAGGTTTAGATACAGCTACATTCACAATGTGATTTAATTATCACAGACTGAGATGAATAGAGGTATCCAAGCCATACCATAACCCATAACTTTGAATTAGGTATTTTGTGGCTAGGATAAGGAACAGTAAACACTCTCAGACTTGCCTATCACCACTGAAAGGAATTGGTACAGACAAGAAATGTGACTTAAATAACATCAATCTTTGTGACTTGTAACTAACAGCTTTTTAAGAATGTGACGTAGTGATAACTGAGTTACAGTTGGGTGTCATGGTAAGCTATGAAAGACTGATTACATTTAAGAATGCTAAACAAAAATAGGATGAGACTCAGAGGGACACAGGAGGGAAGCAGTGGAATAGTAGTGTTGGAAAAAAAAGATATGAACAGACCTTTAGTTTGATAATTAAGTAAACTGTCTGATTACTGTCACTGGATGGTCATGGGGAAATGGATACACCATACTTTGACTAAATTGTAAAAGGCATGTTTCTATATTTACTTTGCTTTCCACCTCTAATATAATTCAAATATCTGGAATGCAAATAGTGGACTCCACATTTGTATTCCTGAAATCACCTTGTGCTTCTCTTCTTTAATATTTTAATAACAAAAGAAGTTGGATTTTTGGCATTGAAGAACAGAAACAGTAAAAAGATAAAGAGCAAATCTGGTTAAAAACATTGATGGAAGAAGGATCTCATAGGTGGTCTCAAACCTGATATCACCTGTTTCTGACCATATGCTCAGGTACTAGCAGTGACTATTTGACTATCAATTAATCTGCAGACCCAGGATTTTCTCCTGCTTTCCATAACATTCTCTATTCAGAAAGAGCCAGATGTGCAGAACTGATTCCATAAAGATGACAGCTGGTAAAGGCTGAAATTGTAATGTAAATGGCACCCGACTTATGGATGTAAAGTTAGTGCTTTGCTTACTTGCTGTCTTATTTGCTGAAGGAAATGATGTGTGAGAGGTCTAGAGGGAAAGACTGGAGCCTGTATTAGCAGCAACAACAAGAAAAAAGTGTTTCTTGTATCATTCACTCTACTGTGGTGGCTATGTTACTGTGAGTGGAGTCTACATGCCTTGCCATTAAACTTGTCTGAGCTCAATGTTTCAGCCACCAGTGGGAATGATGCCACAGCTCTTGACTTTGCTGCACTAGACTCCTGAATCCTGCTAGCCTTTCTGTGGATGGAAATCAGACGTGAGAGGACTGAAACTCTCTGTTTTAAAGATGCCTTCATGTCCCTGCATGTGCATCTAGTTTAGTCATTATCTCTGTTTTCTTTGTCTTCCATATTACTTGTTGAACAGGAGTATCATAAAGATTGTCTCAGAGGTTATAAACTACTTCTAGAATGGTGCAGTTATGCATATTATTTGTATCAAGAACCTACAAGAGGTGTGTGTTGTATAAACTAGTTCTACTCTTTCACATTTGTTTTACTTATATATCTAGAATATATATGTAAACACAATTTGGAGAGCAAACATTTGATAGCGTGATGCATGAAAAAAACAAAAACAAAAAACACAGTTATATAGGTGTATCCGCATGTGAAAGGATTGATGAACATTTTAAATAAAGGTGTAACCTTTCTGTTCAGAAATGCCAGCAGCCATCTGTGTCATTTTCTATATATGCATACATATATTCACATATACACACATTGCAATGTTCTCCTTCAGCTAACCTTTATGCAAGAGAAACTTCTGCTGATGTCAAATGACCAAGAGGATAGCAGCAGCTGATTGTGGTGCCTGTCGGGTGCTGTTGGGTATGTCTCCCCAGCACCAGGCTGGCTTCCCTCACTACTGCCACTGACCTTGCAAACAGCTCCGACAAAGGTCGGAATGGATTCATTGATCAGCCAGGCCAAGCATATGACAGTCTGTGCCTTAATTGAATCCCAAAAGGGGGTAGACTGGGTTTTTATTACAGAGGCCAGACGATAGCACTCATTAAAAGCTCCACAGACTGTGTGGTTTACTAATTAGTTTATTATACAGACACCTTGACGATGGGCAAAGTTGTCATTTTGCCCTTTATCGCACAGGGGATGTTGTTAAAAGTTTAATCAGCTAACACTGACCAACTTAGCTTGGCAGGCTGTGGACAGTCATTACTGAGGTCACCCCTGCTGTAGCAATCCTGACAGGGTCACAGCATGAATCTCCAATAAAAAGCACGTTACATAAGGTAAGAGTGCACCTGAAAGGGAACCAGGAAAAGAGATGTGCTCAGTGGGGAGTGGGAAACAGATGGACTGTTAGGACAAGTGAAGCCTGTTACAGTTTCTTTTTGCTTACATTGTTTAACATATGCTTTTTGGAAATATGGGAAGCTCTCGGCTATTGCTGTGATAAGTTCATTAGAAGGCAGGATAGATTGAACCAAGTGATGTGTGAACAGGCATTCAGTATCTCAGGATTTGAGGAAGCAGGGTTGATTTTCCTAGATAAGTAGTTCCTAAAATACAGATAATGTGTTGATCCAGACCACTTGAAGGACTTGCACTGGGAAATCGAAGACTGAGACAACTCAAGCTCCCTTCTCATCCTTCTTTTCTTTCCAACAAAAGCTGGGCAATTTTATAATGCGCCTTGGACTATTTATCCCCTTCAGGTGCAGGCGTGTTATAAGCTTAGGAAAACTTTTCATAGGGTTACTTTTATTTAGTTTTTCTGCAGTAGCAGAAGTCCCAGCAGAAAAGTACTAATAGCCTGTTAATACTGAGCTTTACACAAACAAAGCCCTCATTACATTCAACATGAGAAGATTCAGAGAGTAAGTAGATACAGATAAGTGTGGTGTAGAAAACTGAGGCAAAATGACTTACTAGAATCCCACATCCTCTGTAGCCATGCTGTATCTTGATCATTTTTTCTTAGGAAACTATCTAAAAAGATACCTTGATCACATTGTCTGACTGTCAGTTATTTATATAAATGTGAAGTGTTATATATATAACTTCAGTTAAATCTGATTTGATAGGGGCTCCTGTTCATTTGAATCTTCTTGAAGCGGGTGTTTTCCACAAAAAAAAAGTTGGTAGAAGAGGGCTATTTCTAATGGTTCCCTTGGGAGAAGGTCAGGAAAATTAGCAGTCATCTTTGCACTCTGGTATGTAGCATACCATATCAACCATGGCATGCGCTGACTCTTTTTGAGCCACAGCCAAAACACTCAGGTATGGAACACAAACTATATGCAGTGCTTATGATGGACCACGTGGAACAAGAGAGTATTTGAGTGCAGGCTGATAAAACAACACAATCTCATTAGGATGAACTGCAGAGTGAGATGGCAGTGGCACATAAGTTTGGAACAGAGTTTTGAGAGAGATGGAAAGAAAATGAGTTTATTGATGTTGATATTTGTAGAGAATATGGGACAAAATTCAAGATAAAGTGAGACTGTTAATTAGAGCACAAACAAGAAATTATTTATTTAGGTACCAAGCAGTGTGATATAAAAAGAAAATCAGAATCCTGTCCTTGCACAGGATCATAACAGAAACAAAGTAGATATGAGCCCACAAGAAATCACTTGAATCTGAGTTTCATCTTAGAAGGACAAGAGTGCACCATTATATCTTCCATAACCCATAAATAAGTGGGCCTGAATGCATGTGTCCTGGAACATGCAAAAAGATACCCATGATAGTGAATTCCAACTACAGCATATGACTGAAACCATGCTAGTCAAACTGAAAGCATTTAATCAGTCTGGTGACTTTATTACTTTAATATTGGGATATTTATTATTGTCTCCAAGTCACCTAGGACAGATTGCATATTGGCTTTGCTACAAAGCATCGTCTGCATTCTCTCTCTGTGACCCAAGAGTTTGGGTCTCTTGTTTCAAACACCATTCATTACCATCAGATGTGATTCCAGAGTATCACTTCACAAGCAGAAAGAAAGTATTACAGGATGTACTATCCTCTGGGAGCTGGAGCAGAACATGAGCTATATAGTATTTGATTCAATTCTAATTTATTTATTTTTTATACATCAGCTGAAATCCTGGCTTTTGTGAATCAAAATGACAGATGTTACTAGTAACCAGAGCAGAGAATTTCAACCAGAATATCAGTATCACTGCATACTTCGAGGAATCCTTCTTCCAGCCATGTGCGACTTACAATTACATCACACACTGAATGAAAGTGGAAAGGTAGAGGGTTAATTTTTTTCTTTCATGTTGACTTTTTTTTTCCAGTTCCAAATATCTGATGCATCTACTACTCCTCAGTTATTGATGACTTAAATGGCAGAATCCATGTCACTCACATTCAATCTAGCATTACTAAAAGACTGTTGCAATCTTATTTAAACACAAAATGCAGCCTTGAGATGAATAGGCTGGTATTTGTGTTCAGCTACGGCATAAACCATCGCTCCAGTTATCCCATGCCCAGGGTGAGAGCCTTATCAAAATACTCTGTAGCTTTTTTTCAGCTCAAAAACCTCAGTTTCTTTGCTAATAAGCACATTTGCAATGTAAAAGAGCTCATATACATCAAAATCTTACTCTGTTCAGAATATGAGATATAGAGGTGGGCCTAGAGGACTGCTGTCATCATTGGATTCCCAAATAAATGTATATAGGGCTATAGGGAGGTGAAGCACAACTTGGTGTGCTGCAATGTGTACTATTCATTTTCATTCAAACATTAGCATAAGATGCAGTGGCAGCAAATTTATGTCTGTCAACATATGGAGTAAAAATCAATGAGTGTGTACTTACAGTGTGTCCTGAGTGCAGTGCACTGCGGGACATGTAATAAAAGGAATGCGAGAAGGAGCTAACTCCATGACAAAATACAACAGATGCATTTCTATTCAGGGAAGCGTTATCTAAATTCTGAAGACAAGAACAGAAGAAGAATATATGACAAACCTTCAACTTGCATTCATCAGCACACTTCACTCACCTTTAATTTTTACTAGCTGGACTTATCGTTTTTCTCCATTTGAAATGTGGATTCATTCACATTACCCACACAGAAACCTGGCCAGGGTACACTGCAACACCAGGGTGAGCAGTGGGTCATGTAAAATGGAGGTACCACCGACAGTTAGCACATCTTGGTAATCACCCCAGGAGTCTTCTCAGAGTGACAGATTGCTCTGTTACAAGCACATAGGCAAATGCTCCATCATTAGCTGACTTTAAAAAAAGCTGTCTTAACTGTGAAACTAAAAGACTCTAACTTTTCCTTTTGCTGTAGCTCCCTCAGGCAATGAAGGAATTTGCGATGTGTGTCAATGAGACATTTGAAATCTCACACATTTAAATCGTCCTGACTTCAACAGCATTTTAAGTACACTGAAACTAGCGGCATTTCTAAACTCAAACACTTACCAGTTTCCTTCCCATAAGCTTACTCCTACGAGCCTCAGAGGCAGTAGGAAATGTTATTATGCGAACAAAGCTTCTCTCTGTAACTGAATTAAATATAAATCCATTAAAAAGAGAGAGATAATATAATAATTAATACTTTGTACTATCTATTACCTTTCTATTGCAGACTAAAGGTATTAATTCAGCCTTTGCACACCACTTATCTTGCCATTTTATAAATAGAAAAATTGAGGCACAAAGGGGCGAAGTGATTTAACTGAAGTCACAAGGCAAATCAGCATCAGGACAAGCACAAAATCCTGGAAATCTGTTTGTCAGTGCTATACCCTCTGTTGTGGCACTAATCTTACCACAGAGTAAAGATACTCTAGAAGAATTTATGCCACTAGTTTCGCTGTACAAGAATAGAAATACAAATCACTACAATGAAAAACAGTGAATCCTCAATTCTCCAATCTCAGCCTCAAAATGGTGTATGTCTCAGTGGAAGGAGATCACTAAGTATAGTGAACATTATTTCAATCTATAACATCCATTCAGTGGTGAGCAAACCATGACAACTTCTCTGCATCTTGTGTGGTATTTTTCAATGTACATGAAGAAAATCTCATAATCCTGTCCTCTAGTCTTTTACCATGTAAGTCAGTGAGAAGCTCCCATTACGATCAGCGGTGTGAGACTGCAATTAAGCAGTGATTAAGAGTCACACAATGCAGCACACTGGAGGGATGAGCAGTGTTCTGGCTAACAGGATAGGCAAACACACTCTGTTGAAATGCTTAGAGATACCACATTAGAAAAAGCATCAGTGCATGGAATTACTGTTCTGCCTGCACACAGACATAAATCCAGGTCTCACTCAGCTCTGTGTAAGGATGGACCTGTTTATCCTCCAGAGGGATTTTACATGGCGCCATCAGGCTGTCCACAATGCAAAATCAGCCCTTCGGTGATTGCTCGTGAGCACTCAGGACGGCAAAGTATTTCATTAATCGTCCATTCCTAATCAGTCTCTTAATAGAGCTATAACTGAATAAATACCCTAGAGAAACTGCTACTTTAAAAAAGGAAGAAATTGGGTACCACTTTGAATATTGGCAGGCACAAGAGTTGCCTTTTAACTCTGGAGTCATTTAACTTTTGTTGGAGTGTTACATAAAAGCTTTTAATTTACCAAGTACCTTTTTGTGAGTCGAGGGGATCATTTGTGACTAATGAAGAGCAGAGAACATTTTAATAATAGTGACAACTGGCTTTGATATTAATATTGTCTCTAGAAAAGTCTCTTTTGAAGTCTCTGAGATTAGGAAAACCCTTTATATTTTATCCAACCGTGTTAATAAAATTGCCTTGCCTACATAATGCTCTCTCCAAAGAGAAAGTAATTTTCCCCCATTTAGTTCCCTGTGCTATCCTTTGGATATTTATACATATATTTTCTCACTTGTCATTTTTCTGTGCATCAACATTTCTAATTCTTTTATTAAACAGATTTCTGAAATCATATTTAAATGAAAACCCAAATGTAATGTTCTATTGCTTACAGTAATATCAACATATTTCACATCTTTGCAAATGGCATTCTTTTTTGTATGTCGTAGATATTTTTATGTCGTAGATATTTGTATGTCGTAGATATTCTTGGGACTTTTTCAGAGGGGAGATGGAATCATGTTTATGTTCACGTTTAATGTTTCTCAGATCTTCTGGAGCCTATTAAGGGATCAAGAAAGCAGGTCACCTAAAAGGTAGGGTGAAGATCCTTTCACACATATACCTAGGCCATGAGCTTTAGCTGATATCCAGATTTACAAACATTAAAAATATTGTTGAAGATGACATTCTCAATTTAAACAATGCTCCCTCCCTTGAAGTGTTTTGCCACTGCAATAGGATTAGCCGTGGAACAAGGAAAGAAAGCCCAGATTAATACAGAAGCTTTATCCTCCTAAGATAACATGTCCCCGTGTGCTAAAGGACATGGTATTTCCACACTTACCAGTAGGCTTTTTGATTCATTAACATTTCTCATTTGAAGTTTCTAAGATGGTTTGCAGTCCTAGTGGCACAGTTATTTTTTTAAGTTCAAGTAATTACATTTTACATTATTCCTGTATTTTCTCCCCCTAAATTCTTCCTCCACTTCCAAAAGGAGTTTATTATTTCTTCCTTTTCATGCAATGACAATGTTGTGAAATATCTTTTGTCTTTCATTTCATGTTGTAGTCTTCCCCAGAAATATTTGCATTGGAGTTTTAGATATGGTGTGGTCAGCCTCTTTTCCCTGTAGGAGCTTTCTTCAGGAAGGTCTCTATTCTGTAGAAATTATATCAGAAGAAAAATACTAACATAATTGTATTCTAGGTCTTTTACTCTATGAACAATTACATATAAATGTTACTTAAATATGGCGGACCTTAAGACCATATCATCTATCTAGGTAGGCATAGAGATAACCGCCGTTGAGAATAAGTCACTTCTGTTTATGATTTATGCACTTTATCGTATCTCCTTTTGTTAAATTCAGATGGGAAACAAACCAGATCTGTGTACTGAGAGACAACGTTTAGTTCCGATAAAAGAGGTAAGCTACTGTGGTTGGACAAAAAAACTGATACGAAAAAAAATACTGATGGAAACCATACAGTAGAAATAACTCTTTCTAGGTCTAAGCTCTGTCTGTTCTTTGACTTTCATTTCTCAAATGAAGCCTACTCAATTTGCCCACAGTTTTCAGAGAGGGTTATAAGTTAAAGCAATACACTTGCTTAAGAATCTTGTTGAATCAGGCCTGCATATGATATATTGTAGGTCATGAATCATTTGAAACATAAACCAGAAAAAAATTCTTTTTCTACAGTTTCTTTCCTACTGCCCATGATGTATTCCCTCAAGCTCTTCCTTAATTAGGGAAGTTAAGACCAGTAATTCATCTCCTGTTGTTTCTTCCTGCCAGCAGCAGCAGGGACATTAGCATAGACAGAGTTCCAGACATTTTACCATGTGCTCTAACTCTTGAGTAGGTTTCCTTCAGTCCGAAAAAGCAATTATGTTGCTCTTGGTACCTTTTTCAAAAAACAGACATAGAGCAAGGTACAAGCACAATAAAAAAAACCCAGATCTCCAAACTTAAACTGATTTCTGAAGATGCCCCGAGTTTTTGAAACACATTACATTTGGTTTGATTTTGTTATGCTTAGTAAGGGCCAAAAGGTTGTCTGCCACCTTTCTTCTTGGCAGAGCTATCCATGGCACACATTTTAGGAGGTTCTGACCAAATCCAAGTCTGGTTCAGTTTTGTCTTAAGTTATTTGTACTTACAAGAGAGGTTGCAAGTTTTCTAACACCTTGAAGCAGAAACTCCAGGAATATGTTTAAATATGTGTAATTTTAACACAAATAGAAGTTTACTACAGTATAACTAAAGGTACGCATACAGTTAATATTTACAGACAAGGGTCTAACAAAGAGATGATAGGACTAGGCTGCTGACTCAGCCATCCCTATCTATATAGAGATTCTGTAGCTAGAGTAAAGGCAACCAAGAAGGTTATAAAGGGTCACAGAAGCCCCTGTGATCTTCGGGAGCTAGAGCGCCCGCAGAGATTCATTCACCTCTACCACACCTCAAAGTGGGAGGAAGAAAGCACCTTGGTGAGCATTCGTTCAGATGAAGAAACCTTTCATGGGAGTTTCTATAATGCTTCATCTTGAGTGACTATGTGGTTACAGGAGCTGAATGACTGTATAATAAGGCTCACTGGCTCTCTGATAGAAACTTTCATAAAGGAAAAAGTTACTGATGAAAGTAAAGATTTGTGTGTATGTGTGTTTCTTGTGCAGCTTGAGGATTCATCTGGATTTCAGTGCCTGTAAGATGAGGGACAACAGGGGAGCAGGCCACAAACCTGAACTCCCTGTGCACTCTTCCTGAAAGTGAAGGAAGAGCATCAAAGGGAATGAAAGTGACAGACTCTCTCACTGAAAGGCATTGTATATTCTTGCTTTAGGTCACAGGCATGGTTTGCATCACAGAGCAAAGTCTGTCTAATTTAACATTTATGAAGTCCTCAGTTGTAGGGTGCAGTCTTAAGTAGGCTTGCAAAGTCGGGGTGATATGTGGAGTAAAAAATTCATAATTTTTATTTATTTATTTATTTTTAGCAGATTTAAAATTTGTAATTTATGCCTATCTGTTGGATGCCTCCTTTATTATAAACTCGTATTTCCTTTCCTTATGTGTCTTCTTTTCTACTTACCGGGCTAAAAAAGAAAAGTGCTACCATGTTATCGAGTTCATATCAACACTTTAACATGTAAACCTCTTTTGTTCATACAATACAGTAAAACACTGCAATATTTAGAAGCATAGAAGCCATCAAAAAAACATATACACATGGTTCCCACCAAATGTAAAGGAGTATCTTGCCTAGCTGATATTTCTACATTTATGTGAAATCTACTTTTACATAGAGTTCAATACATGAAAAAGCAAGGGTAATATATATAAAATGTTTGTTATAATAGATTGGGACCAACATGGACAGAACTATAGTCTTTCGGTAGTTCTCAGAATAAGTCTAGGCTATTTTTCTTCCAATAATTTAATAATTTCACTGATAATTAAAGTTTTTTTTTTTTTTTCTAAACAGTTTTCAATCTAATTCAGTGTTTCAAGAGCTCAGCATGCAGTTAGTTATATACATGTTTGCATATATGTGTGTCTGAACTATAATCATGCAGTCTCAGTTATGAGATCAAATGGGCTCACTTGCGTAAGTACACACATTTGCACTGGAATGGTGAACTAACATACTGTGAACGTATTAAAGTGGTGTTCCACTACTGTAGTCTACTAGCAGGCTTCAACAATAATGTGTCTTCTTTGAAAAGAAAAATGCCTGGGGGAGGAGTTCTATTGTTAGGTGTTCTTAAATGAAAATTATAAAGGAGTGCACGAGAAAATGCCCATTCTGGAATTGTAGTGCATCTTGAGATAAGTGCACTAAAAGCTTGAATAAAGATAGAAGGACAACAGTAGAACGTGATACATTGATAGTTTATTATACACCAATCAATCAGGAAGCTCATATACACAAAGCTTTTATTAAGTAACTGACAGTATCATCTGAAGGATAGTGTTAATATTACTAGGAAAAGCAATTAAGTATTGCTATTGATGCCGTTGATTCTACTTAGCAGAGAAATCGGTTGAGAAGGTGCATGAGTAAATCAAGTGGGTGATCCTAAAACTGCAAAAATAAATTTGAACAGGCCATAAAATGATAAGATCAAGCTTAATTAACATATATATGTATATCTAAATATATTTTTTAATTATTGAGAATATCATCCTTTGCCTTTATTAACACAAATACAACGATTCATAGCTAAGATTTAACAGGAAAAGATTTCTGCTGGCGGTTCTCCAGTAGAAAAGAAGACTGGAGATTTGGCAAGTGCTAAGGAAAGATATAAACTGAAGACATCATTAGTGAGAGAGTGAGACTCAAGAAGAAATAACACAAAGAATGGAAAATATGCCAAGTTCCTAAAGATGAAAAAACTAAAAGGAATTGTATAAGCAAGCTAAGCAAAGGAGAACAAACTTGGAAAAAATGAAATAAAATGCCACTGGTGAAAGCCACAAGGATGATAGAAACCACTGAATATGCACAAAACTGATAAAAGTAAGATGAGAGAGCTTTGGAGGGCTTTCTCCTTCCCCCTCTCCACTTTCCCCCCTCCTTCCCCCCCCCCATTAGCTACTGGTCTGAGGGTGCCTAAAATATGTTGTAATAAAAAAGTGGTTTTTGCTCTAGTCTTCACTTTAAAAAGATAAAGAAACTATAACAACAACAATGAAAAACACAACAGCTTCATATAAGCAAAGAACGAAGTAGAGATAATTTAGGTAAATATAAACTTTTTCTATTGTTTCTGTATGGACTGAAATAACACTGAAACTTGTCTGAAGAGTGGGTGACTGGGAAAAGGAAGTGACTTCAAACCTAAAATAGAGAAAATGGGTGATAACATTAATTAATTTTTAATCAGTGGAAAATTGTAGATATAGGGATTATAGACCAAATGGATTAGGAGCAATACCCAAATATAACACACCTGTAAATAAAGAGTATAGAAGTGATAAGTCACAATTTACAGGTACTTCAGAATAATAGTTTGTCACACAGTTTTTTTTCAGTGGCAGAAAAACAGAATTCATGAAAGGAACTGGTTGTGAGTCATCATAAGATTCTGACATGGTTTGAAAGACATTGCCATAAATAAAACAGGAAAATGCAGACTGAGAAGCTACTGCAAGCACATCAAGCTAGAAAACTGAATTAAAAAAATAGCTATAAATTGCTATTAGAGTGGAGTAATGCAGAAGAGAAAGAGACAGACATATTTTATCTATCCTAACTTTGACATTATTCATTGTTTTCAGTAACGGTGAGTTGAATTGAACACGTTTAATAACTTTTGTCTATTATGTCCAATCAGGATGACTTAGAGGACAAGATTAGCATTTAAAACAGTTTTAGCAAATTACAATAATATTCTTGAATAAATAATAGGCAGCTTAATAAGGCCCAGACCAAGTTACTATAGTTGTTCTGATTCTACCTAACCAAAGTAATAAGAAATTCTCCAAAAATACAAGATCACACAGGGACATCTATACAGAAGTTTTGCCAGAAATTAAAATAATTCAGTAGATTTGTCCCGGAGTATAATTATTTATGCAAATGTTATACATAAAACATTCCAAAAATAAAAACAGTCTAGTCTCTGTTCATTCATATGACCAAATTTAAGACATTCAAGCAATTTCCCTTAATCACTTCAATAGTGACTGAAGCAGCATGCTGCTTGTTACAAACACCTGAACTTTATCTGAGGTTAAGCTAATATACATGGACTTCGCCTGGTTAGTTTGTCTATAGCTACAGAATTTACATATATTTAAAGAGAAGATAGGTGAAGATTAACTAAGCCCTCAAATTTCTGAACATATTTGTTGCAGACCTTCATGTCTTCTTCACTGTCCCTTGCAGTGAAGACCCCCTGGCAGGGGGTCTGTACATCAAGAATTTGTGTTCTGACCTTATAGTTTTGAAAGGTATTGAGTGTGTCAGCCTTCACTATTGAAATCATTGGATGTCTGTTGCTGACTCAGATAGGAACAAGGTTAAGCCTGTAAATAGTAACATTATTGAAAATCACTTCTTTAACTGCAAGTTTTTTCACTAACACTGAGGCTCATTTTATCAAATTTCTCCCCTAAAATCATGTGTGAGGCCTTGTATCTCTTACAGAACTATTAACACATTGCTGGAAAACAGCTGGCTTTGCTCATGTTTCTGTGAAGACTGTTCTGAACATGTAGCTATTAAAATAACAATTTCTTTGTTATTCTTTCATCTTGGAAAGTCAATGCAGAGCAGCCAGCCCTACACTGAACATGCTTGCCTGTGAAGACCCACAGAAACATCTACCTGAGTTTTCTATGTAATCCCACACTAATTAGTCATTGCTGTTAATTCATTCCTCCTTCACTGAACAGAGTGGACAGGTATAGAGGAGTTACTGCATCCAAAACATTAGGAAATGAACTTCAGTAAAACCTTTGATACCCCACAACATCCTATCTCAAATTGGAAAAATATGGATTTGATGGGTGAACTGTTAAATGGACAAAGAACCGGCTGCAGTATCAAGATCAGAGAGTGGTGGCCAGTGGCTCAGTGCCTGGATAGAGAACAGTGACAAGTGGTGTCCCTCAAAGGTCAGTGTTGAGACCAATACTCCTCAATATCTTCATCAATTACACTGAGTGGGGTTGAGTGCACCCTCAGCAAGTTTGCTGATGACACCAAGCTATGGGGCCTACCAGAGGGAAGAGATGCCATTCAGAGGGACCTAAACCATCTTGAGCACTGGACCCAGATGAACCTCATGAGATTCAACAAATCCAAATGCAAGATCTTGCACATGGATCAAGGCAACCCCTCACTACTAATAGAAGCTGGGAGATGAATAGATCTAGTGCAGCCTGTTGCCGATGAAAGGCATGGCAACTCCTATCATGTCACATCCCGAGTCCCCGCTTATTCGCCTAATACAACAGCAGCCCTGCTGAAAAAGACCTGGGCATACTGGTGTATGGCAAGCTGGACATGAGCCAGCAGTGTGCCATCACAGCCCAGAAATCCAACCCTATCATGGGCTGCATCAAAAGAAGCATGGCCAGCATGTCAAGGGAGGTGATCCTGCCTCTCTATTCTGTGCAGGTGAGGCCTTACCTGGAGTACTACGTCCAGATGTGTAGTCCTCAGTACAGGCGAGACATGGACCTGTTGGAGGGCATCCAGAGGATTGCCACAGAAATGATGCCAGGGATGGAACACCTCTCCAATGAGGGCAGATGGAAAGAACTGAGGCTGTTCAGCCTGGAGAAGAGAATGCTCCAAAATAACCTGACAGCAGTCTTTCAGTACCTAAAGGAGAGCTACAGGAAACAAAGACAGACTCTTTAGCAGGGTCCATGGTGATAGAACAAAGGGAAATGGCTTCAAGCTTAAAGAGAGTAGATTTAGGTTGGATATAAGAAAAAGTCTTTCACAGTGAGGCTGGTGAGGCACTGTGCACATTGCCCAGAGAGGTGGTTGATGCCCCATCCCCAGAGACATTCAAGGCCAGGCTGGATCAGGCCCTGGGCAACCTGATCTAGCTGTGCATGTCCCTGTTCATTGCAGGGGAGTTGGACTAGATGACCTTTAAAAACCCCTTCCAACTCCAAGGATTCTATGATTCTATGAAATCTGTGGAATAGCTGTTTCTGTAGAGCTATGGGAAATCATTGAGGCTAGGTGGCATTTCATTACAGACTGTGAGGGCTATATGTTACAAGTTTGGAGCCTGGGGTGGTAGGTAGATGCATACGTGTACCTGTGAATTGAGCTTGTAAGAAAAAAATCTAGAACCCTCTATTAAAATTTAAACTTCTCAATGAATGATCTTTCAAATATTGTTATCTTTGTAAATCTTAATTGCAAATTTCACAGTACCCTAAAACAACAGTAAAATAGAGTCACATTCTCTACCTTGAGATAAAAGGTTGTTTTTTCTGTTAAAAATAACCTTTAAAAATATTATAATGTTGTCTGTTTACTTACTTTTCTGATTTTCTTTTTTATTTTAATATTTTTCTAATGTTTTTCAACATATTTTTATTCTTCATTCTCAGTTGAAGGCTGGTTTTAAATAAAGAAATAAGAACAGACTGTGATATTGTCAAACTAGTATAGATTGAAACCTGTCTATGGAAAAAAAGGAAAAGGAAAAAAAACTAAGAATATTTTTATTACGTAGTAGAAGTTGTTGCTCTTTGTTATTTAGGCATAATCTCTTCACTGCTTGAGAGCATATGTAGGAAAAATGAAGGTCAGGTTCTTGTCTGATATAAATCAGCATTTGTTTCAGCATGGTTACCAGCATTTGCATCTTCTGAAGTCAGTGGCATGTTGTCAGTTACCTCTGTGGGAAACCACTTTTAAGAAGTTCCGCTCTGCAGTATTTAATGTAATGTTATACAAAGACTTGTGTTATACATAAACGACCACTTGAAATATGTTCAACAAGCAGGGAAAAGCTCTACCAGACTCTTCAGTTGTTGGTGTAAATGTTTCAGGCAATAATCTGACTTTTAGGTTCCATCTGTATGCCACTGCACAGACCAAACTATTATCCTGAAGGGATGCTTGCAAGCCACTTTGGGAGCAGCAGTTTCTGTAAAAGGCATTTTGGTGACATGTTGTGCAGAATCAAAGGCTGAAAAGAAGACCTCAATATTGTACAATTTTGACTGTGGGGAAATGGTGTCTGATGATCGACACTACATTTATGCAGTTCTGCCTCTGCTCACCACATTCTCTGCATGACCAGAATGATGCACTTCAGGTGCTGAATGTGCTCACTGTTTTGAACACTTAAACATATAAAAATAGAATAATCGTGATAAAGGAATTTGAAGGAATTATTTGCCCTACATTATTATTATTATTATTATTATTATTATTATTATTATTATTATTAT
>JAPSGF010000070.1:1601751-1666725 GCA_035772895.1 Perdix hodgsoniae
TATTATTATTATTATTATTATTATTATTATTATTATTATTATTATTAATCTTGCTCCTGGGAGCAGGAGATTATGGTAGGGAAGGGCGTAATTTTCATTTTTGGTTTTGTTTTAATTGATCCACCTTTGAACAAATTCCTGGTGATTGGATCATTTCCTCTCTTATCTGATCCAATTGAACAGCTACAGTCTTGTACTGAATGTCAGTAAATTCAAAAGCTGTTATGAATAACTAGTGGTAGCACTGCTCAGTGGATTTCCCAAGGTATTCCATAATAGAAACAAACATGTTCTGGCAGTACAATATTAAGACATACAGCATTTCAGCACTTTCTGTGCTTCCAACAATTAAATTACAGTCTACCCTGAGCCGGGCTTCGGGAGGAGGAGCAGAATTCTGTTCCCATACGACTCTGTGGAGTATTAAACCCAGTTATTTTATTAACTAAAAGCTCTCTTGGGAAAGCCAACTAAAATTATCATATCCTCTCACACACATAATGTAATTAAGGCCCCCATACAAAAAGGTACTTAAGCACACGCTTTACTTTAAGCACAAAGGTAGACCTCTTGATTCAATCAGGATTACTGGAGGATTTAAAATTAAGTGCATGCATAAGTGTTTTATACTTAAGTTCCTATCACCAGAGTTATCAGGAGATAAGTTTTGCTTTGTTATCGAGAGTTAAAATGGATGAGGTACAGTGCTTTTCCCCCTTGAGTTACTCTTGATGCCTATTCAGAACTTTCTTCACAGTGAGGGCTGCAAAATCTCTGGATCTCGTGTCAAAAGAAAAATTGGGGGTGTTCTAATTTTTTTCTGTGTGCATTACAATTTTATTTCCTTATTTTAGCCCTTTGATTGGAATTTCACTGATTACAAAGGCATTTAAAGAATAACATTTATTGTCATTGAGTTATTAAACAGCTGTTCTAAAAGACCTTCACTTAGAAAGTCTATGAGAATAATTGCTCTCGGTGCTAGCTTCTCAGCATATATATTTATTTATCTATTATTTATTTGTTTATTTTATTTACGCACGAACTCTGTGTAATAAGCAGAAGGTAAGCCTCAGTCATCTAACATTGCCAGAAATTTACATTATGACCTGGAAGACTGGAAGTGAGACTATACCCTGGCATACCCTTTTGTTTATGGTCAGTGTTGTAGTGTTACTGCTTGGAATGAAAACTTCGCTCATCCCCTAGAAATAGGACAGGTTAATAATAAGCTATCTGTTCTGGAATTAAACAGTTATAGTGCAATGATGAAATGCCTTGTATTGTAATGCTGACATCTTTAACCATGCTTTCATATTCAAGTAGCAGTGTACAAGTACTCATACTCACCTGCAACCTACACAATAGGCTCAGACACTCTAAACTTGTTAGATGCTTACCTATGTATTATGATTGGCATCAGCAGGTCAGGGTTTTCCAGCAAATCCAAGGAAAGGAATTAACTCATGAAATTAAGATTGTCAGTAAATTTATTTAATTTTTATAAAATAATAATTTAAAAAAAAACTCCACAAACTATTGTTACCCTTTCTAATGATTGGAGAGGAGAGAGGAGGTGACTGAACAAGGAAGGTCTGGAGTTCAAATTAATATTAACTTGATACTGCTTTTTGCAATATGTGACATTCAGATGTTCAGACAGTTATTTTGACGGGTCACAAATGACTAAAGAAGTTATGAGGAGTATATATATTTGTTACTCCAAAAGTAATGCATCCTATGCAAAATACAACTGATATAAAGAACACTATTTTTTTTATATAGCAAATTCTCAGCTATAAAGCACTATCTTTCACCATAGTTGTCATCGTTAGTTATGTAAAATGAACAAGTGCCTGTATGCTACACTAATAAAAATCTGTACCAGCAGAGGTGGCTCAATTTCACAGCTGCTATAATAGCATAATTGCTAGGAAAATGTTACTCACACAGTCCATCTTTCTCAAACAGATGGAAGTCAGAAGGCATCAAGTCTAGAATATACAGTGTGTGTGGCAGGACAGTCCAACCATAATTGACAATATGCTCTATAGTCTTCAAACTGGTATGAGGCCCAGCAATTACCATGTTGCAAGAGAAAGGTTGTCTTTTTCTCTGGCCCAGCTCTAGACATTTGAGCCTTCAGCTTAGTCATAGAATGGCCTGGGTAGAAAAGGACTTCAAAAGTCATCTAGTTTCCAGTCAAGAGTCAGTGTCATGATGTAGTGGTCAGAGTGGAAGGTTTGGGATTCAGGAAATCCAGAAGGATCACTCCATTCCTATCTCAAAAGAAAATGCACGTCACTTTACCCAGTGACGACTACGTATTGAATTTAAATGGGAAATTCCCATGTTGCCACTCCATGGACTGCCTTTTTGACTCTAGCTTGTAGTGATGAAAACGTCTCATCATTGGTAATGATACCATCTAGAAAACTATCACCTTCAGCCTCGTACTGGTTTCATAGGTTTTGAAAAACTTATACACAGTATTCTTTCTGTTCTTATGAATATTTGTGAGATCCATCTGGCTCAAACTTCGCAATATTCCAGTATTGCCACCATTATTTCCAACACATTGAAGCTAATATTCAACTTTGTACCCAGTTTCCTGGTCTAATTTGCTGATTTGCACAGATGAGCTGTTTGAAATTTTCTTCAGTTCATGGTGTGACAACTGTGCATGGCCAGCTGGAACATAGCTTGTCTTTCATGTCACAGTTTCCACTGCTGAAATGCACCATTCACTGCCTCACTGTGTTCACATGCACTCTTGGTCTCCACAGATGTTCATCAAGTATCCTTGTATGCCATTTTATCTGCATGGAAGAATTCAGTGATGCATCTTTGCTTCATACGCAAGATATTTCAGATACCATTTTATCAGACTGCCCCTCTGCTGACATCTATCACAGAGCTTCAACTTCTACTACCATACCACCAACATCTGCCTCTGGCACTGAGGACCAACATAATCAAATAGAAGGCATTACTTTCAGAGCAGTGTTTGTACTGTCCTTTCACTAGCCCCAGTCACAACTATTAAGATTTTGAGGCATGATAGAGGTACGGCTGATCTGTGGTCATTGTCTTCTAAATACCAGAAATTTTGGTGCAATCTAATGGTGGTTAGACAGAGATGCTGCTGATCATGTTTTGCTTTCCCTTTAGACAATTTTGTTTTTACCTCTGTGTTTACAGAATCCTATCATGAACACAAATTTTAGATAGAAAATGTTGATTGATCAACCATGTGAATTTTCTTCTGTGCTTTTACATCCACCTGCTGCTTCCCCTTTTACACTTCCACTCAGTCTTAAATTTATTTTTTCCACATATTCCCCTTCTGGCTGTCAGATGTATGTTATACTTCAACTGAAAGAGAAAATCCCTTATGTTACGATGCCACATGTTCAATGCAATCAAAAGGAAGTTGGCTTGTGTTAATCAAGGTGTGCTATATTGTATGCACCTGGCACATGTGTATGTAGATGTACCATATTGAGAAACTATATATTACTTACCTCTGAGCTGTAACAAAGAGAAATAAAGAGCCATATGGCAAATGAACTTCATTTTTTACTGCTTGGTTTTATTTGTTTCAAAGTAATGCAGTGCCACAAATCCAGAATATTAACAATGTTCCATCTGGAAAGTGGACGTTTTTGCTGCTTTGCCATCCTAGCATGCTAGTGTTCTTGCAAAACTTTGGTTGCCTTTCTTGTCTCCCTGCCTTCACTTGAAGGATTTTCCATAGCCAGGGAGTTTAGTGAGAACAGTATATCTTTCTTTAGGCTTTGCTGGGCTCATTAAGTCTTAGATGCACAATGAAATATGTCAGACATGAAATAAAGGAAATCAGGTCAGAGATGTAGATTGACCATTTCTTTATTCCATTATTTCTTTTGAAAAAAAAATAAAATAAAATAAAAAAAAATCATTTCTTATTCTCATTCCTTTGGCTCAAAAAAACTGGAAGGAAATCTGTGTCCAGCTCTGTCTCTTTGTTATTCCAATATCAAATGGAGATGCTTCTGCTTTTATTTGTCCTTATTTCTATATTTAAATGTATAACTATAAAGCCAGACCTGTCTGGATTATGTATGTGTGATTTAGCAAGACCTGGATTATTCCTCACTATTATTGACATTTCTTTCCATTTAAGAATATCACTTTGCCATACAAATCACTTAAAGTTTGACTTATTATTGGACTGTATTTGTAATCATTGTTTCCCTTTGAAGATAAAAAGTCACTGTGATCAAGATCACACTGTTCTCATAACCACATGGTGACATAATTGTTTAATTTTCAATATGAGAAGTTTAAAGTAGCATTTCAATACATTTTGTTACAGCTAAAGACAAGACAATGTAAATTTGTGAAGTTTTGTGATCGAATTATAATTCAAGAGAAAAAGTAGCAGTATAATTCCCTTGGATGAGATGCCTCCCAACATCTTTGACAAATAAAGTATGACTTGGAGTTATAAAAATCCAAGATTGAAGATCCAGATTAATATTTGCCAATAATCAGGTTGCTTTGGTTCTTTGTCATCATTTGAGAGCATTGGCAACTGGCTGCATGGCTCTGTGAATGGCCCCAAATCTGCTGCAAATGCCGCATACAGTGTTGAAAGAACATTCACCGTACGTGTGAAAAAGGACCTAGGACAGAGCAGAAGCTAGCAAACATGCAGAATCATAGTGTGGAACAGTAATTCAAGTGTTTTTGTATGAAAAAGCATTTATCCATATACTTGAGGAACTTAACACATTACCTAAGATCATTTCCAGTTCATTAACCCAAAGAAATTATCCTTTAATTTTCTTCTTCCCTTATTTTTTCTTTCCTTTCTCCTTCAAATGGAACTTGCCTTTCATATTACAGAAAAAAACTTTATACCAGTGTGTATTTACTTGTGATCATATTTGAAGTTTCTTTATCACTCTTCATCTTTCTTCAAGCAACCAGAGCTGTGAGTGAATTAACTTTTACAATCATGAACAATGCATTTCTAATTATAGAAAAGTGTCATACTGTAGTCAATCTCTCAGAAGTTCTAATTATAAAACATCATCAGATTAAATTAATAAATAATGAAAGTTAATTTAGAAGAAGTTCTGCAAAAAATGTAGATGACATTTTTACATACAATTAGAATTTGTAGTTAAACTGAAAAACGTCATACAATAACTTCATAGTTGCATGCGTAGGTTTGTGAATTCTTTGCTTTGATCTTTTTCCCCAGATGTACTAGCATATCATGTAGGCTGTCAAATGGAAATGTTAATTATCCATTTACAAAATTTCCTCTGCTTAGCAACCAATATAAACTTAAATGAAACTGTACTGGAATGTACTCTAGACATGGGCAGCATCACTTTGTCCTCTACCTCTCGCTAATCATTTCACTTGTTGACACTTTTACCTTTCTATAGTTTCAAGTGCATGTACCTCAATAATAAAAAAGCAATTCTAAGTTTTTTCTTGATTAAATATTTTATTATAGTATGCAAATTCTTGTGCATTTCATTTACCTCTCAATTGCTTTCTTTATTCTTGGCTTCTTGCCAATCCCCGAATCAATACACACAGTATTATTCTGTCTTTAAGACAGTATTATGAAAAACGAAGACAAAGGACCATTCTGATACCTGCTCCATTTCATAATTTAGTTTGTTTTTTCGTGAGTTTCTGCCCTAATAAATAGATTCCTCAAAGCAACTGCTAAAAGGGAAAGGTATGATATTCAAATGTGACAAATTATTTGAGATCTGGAATTTTAGCTGCCAAATTTTATTTTCAGCATTTCTTGGAAGTCATGTCCCCTTATTTTGTGAAAACCAAAGTAAGTATTCAGTTCTCAAACTTCTAATCAAATGAAGAAAACTTATCCTTGTTTACAAGTTACTGTCATCATTGTTTTGCTTTGATTTTCATTAAATCAAACTTTTTTTTAAAGAAAAAAAAAAAAGACATTTACTTACAAAAGACGTAAGGCTTCAAATTGCCGAAATTTCTTAGCTTCAATTTACCGCAGCATTTTCTGGAATCTCACAGTTGTCAGCCCAGGAGGTAGAAGCTTGGAGCTGATCACAGTCTCAGAATGTTTAACGGTTTAAAGAATTAAAGGAAAGGAATTTGATCCATATTTTCTCCCTGAAAGTGATAGAAGAACAGGTAAAACTACAAAATATGGTCTTGTCTTCACAGCTTAGTAAGGGATAGCCTTTAAAAATATGTGCTCGATGGTAACTTTTCCTGAATATGATGCTGTATTTGTCTTAGTATTTCTAGTGCTAATGAGAGAGAAATGGAATAACCATGAGGAAATAAGGACATTTATCTTCATCTCACGAGTTTTAGCTACACTTCTGTATTCATAAAATTCAGCATCTGAAATCATGACAGAGACTCTCTGCTACTCTTGACTGCTGTTGTCACCTCCATCACCGCAGTGAGATCAAAGTGGTCTTTTAATTTCATATAAGCACTTGCTGTTCTAACATACTTTACAGAGAGAAAAAAAAAAGACTGCAACACCAGCTTTATTTCACTGTTTCTGTGCCTTCTGCTCTAAATTCAGAACCAGTGTTTCCTGGAGGGACTGTATATTTTATATTACCATAGCGAACTAACAGCACAACGGCCATGGTACACCCTTCCTTTTCACCCCTTCCACAGAACCAAATTTGTTCCAGAACGTGACCTTGAATTTAAGGAATTGGTAAACTCTCTGGAAAATCTTATTTCTGATTTTGAAAACAAACAAGTGAGTTAGCAAAAGAAAAAAAAAAAACAAAAACAGAAGAACCTGCTTTTTCTGCTTGTTTATTTGTTTGTTTGTTTTTTATAACTTGGTCTCCATCTTTTCCTATATAGCTTCATGATTTCCTTGGAACCTAAATTATAATTTCTGAATATTTTGCTTTGGCTATGGTATAAACAGCCAGCAATTTGCATTAAAGGTGAAGAAAACCTCACTGACTCCTTGTATATAAACTACAATATAATCAAGCATTTTGCTGGGTCTAAATTAATGCACACAATTGAGGGGGACAAAGGGAGAAGAAGATACACTCTGTTTTCTTGAATGAGTACATATTTGTACTAATAGATATTTCTACCTTCAGATCTTTAAGGTTTTAGTCTAGTCATTAGCAAGACATCTATTTTGTAGGAGAAGAAATCAAAAGATAAATATGTAAAATAATCCAGTAAGCAAGTTCCAGAACAACGCAGATTTCCACGTTCTTGAGATTCAGCATGGTGTTTTATTTGCTTAATATTCCTATGTCCAAGTAGGATATCTTGCATGAAGTTAAATAGAAGTTAATACTAATTAAATTCACATAAGGCTTACTCCAAATATTGAACTTTGTGTGCATCAGATTATGCTGCTTTAGTTCTACTGTATAAGAGTGATGTGGTATAAAATAAAACAAGACAGATTATCCTATTCTTCTTAGTGCACAGTTTTCTTTATTTAACTACATGTAAAATTGATGTTGTTACTTCTTTTCCAATACTCCAGTGAAAGTGAATCATATTTGGTAGACTTGCCTGAGAAGTACTGTTTTAGTGCAACAGTGCATTTTGGTTTGTTCATTGTAAGATTGCGATAACCAATAGAGTGGGAAGGATGGTTTTGTTCTTCACAGGTTTGGAACTCCTGAACATTACTGTATGTCCATAGAGTTGTTGAGTATTTTAGGGGTTGGGTCCTCCACAGCAAATTTTAATTTTTTATTTTGGTCAAATTTGGTCAAACATCCTACAGAATAATGGGTGTAAACTTAAGTTTAGTTCTTCCTCTCTGATTGCAATATTTTATTTCTCCTGTCTAGACTGGATGCAAATCCCTATAAATATCTACTTCTTTGCAAATAGTAAAAAAATAATGCAGATTTTGGATCAACTGCAGATATTTTTCTTTTCTTATAATAATAAGTGAGAAGTAAAATGGTAACAAGTGCTAATATAGGCGTTAATTTATTTTGTGTTGTGTGTACAAGTGTATACATGTGTATAATGTAGTTTGATATCCAGACCTGGCAGGGGGAGCTATTACACTTCAGTAATATTAGTGAGCCTAACTTGCTGAGAATTCAAGCTGGATAGTTTGCTGTATCTTAGAAAAAATAAAAGAGATGGAAAGGCAGATCACCAAAATGTGCTCTTCTAACCTTGTGCACCTTGCCTTCACACCCTAAAAGGAAACTTCCTCTCTCTTGAGTGGAGTTTCTCATTTAATTTCTGGTCTTGTGGTTCAGAGCAATAAGTATACTTTTTAAGTGTTGGTTATATTCACATCTGGCCTGAGAGCAGCAGGTAGAAATTTATTCTGTATATTGCCTGTTTTATTTCTTTTGTATTGAAGAGCATCAAAAGTATACACTACTCAAAATATTAGATGTATTTATGAATGTGTAAGGATGATGCTGCACATGAAAATTGGAAATGGGATTTTAATTATCAGATAATTTCATAATTTATCTGTTACCACCAAGTATTGGGAAAGTTTGAATTTGAATTTGAAACTTTATAGTTAGGACTGTTTTGATAATAGGGCCTTGAATGTGAACAACTTTGAAGCAAGCTCATGTTTAATATGCACGTTTTCAATTCCTACAGGAACTGTTTCTGAACTGCTAACAAAGATAAAAATCCATCCCAGTTTCACTGGACTTGTATGTGTTTATGAGCAGAAGAAATAGAATATATAAGAGAATAAAGAGAAATATCGCTATTTAGAATTTGCTTTCTGAACTTCTGCTTTTACTTATGTTTTCTATCTCATGTTTTAAAGAAAGATTCAAAGGCAACAGAAACAATAGTGTTTCATGGATAAGAGGAATCCTCATTTGTATACAAAAAAAAAGAGAATGCTTATTTCTCCACTCCAGAACCACTAAAGCTCAAATGCTTTATTTTTTTCCCAGTAAAACCCACGAAGAAAAAATAAGAGTACTTTAAAATGTTCTTCTTTCCATTGATCATTTGCATTCTGCTTTGTCTTTTGTAATGTTCTCTTTGACTAGCCAGTTCTTGCAAAGCAAAGAATGACAAAAACTTTTGCATATGTGACTGCTCACAAAGAATCTTTTTAAGATGTTTCCTTTATTCTTGTCCTTGATTTATATTGCTTATATATATTATAAACAGTAACATC
This sequence comes from Perdix hodgsoniae, assembly GCA_035772895.1. NCBI lineage: Eukaryota > Metazoa > Chordata > Aves > Galliformes > Phasianidae > Perdix > Perdix hodgsoniae. The sequence continues at coordinate 1,610,927 of JAPSGF010000070.1, forward strand.
TTAAAATGCCTGTCAAATGATAGCCAAAATCATAAGAGAAAAATTGCCATTGTTTTGCACCACTTATCTTTGTCTTCCCATCTCTTCACTTGCATAGGTTTAAAAAAGTCGCTGCTGGAACCTCATTAAAGAAGTAAGTGGACTGAAGTTGTAGGAAAAGAAACTGAAATGTATCTGTGCATATGCAGGCTGTTTGTACAGCACTTTGAGAGTAGAACACTGGAAATCTCCCTCGTGTGCAGCACCAGGTGTGTTTTCAGAACCGTTTAGACTGTGGAAAAATCCTGCAACATATACACACCTTACCTGGCAAGAAAATCATGTTATTGGAACAGATACTACAGAAAAAAAAGATTGGTTTGAGATCCTTGTTCTTCACTTTCTTGTTTTTTTTTTTGTCTAAACAAATAAACATGAATATGTTCTGCCTATGTTTTCAGTCAGCTGTTCTCCAAAAATCTTAGCAGCAGACAGCTCGAGTCTTTCCACCTCAGCAGGGCTCAGTTATGTAGGCTTAGCCATGCTCTGGTTGTGTGACCATGTGCCTTCTGGCTCAGAGCTGGCTCGTGTCTGGTCTATCAGCAGCACAGAAAGGATTAATCTGTGGCTTGCCAAATGTAGGCAAAGTCTGCATGCATTTCCTCAAACCTGAGAAACTTTCTTTTGTTTTAGAAGAACGCAGAGATCATCACCTAATCCCCTGACCACAGGTGCCGCGGTTTTAAGAAGAATAATAAATATCACAACAGTCCCAAAGAAAACAGTGAGAGCTGGCATTGCTGCTGTTGGCAATTTGAATTTTTGAACAAAGTTCAGGCCAACTATTGCTTTCAATCTCATTTTACATTCAGAGCAATGTTGATTCTTGAGTAATTCTGTAGTGTGACCTGAATAGCTTTTACTATACTAGTCAGAGTGACCGTATCATTGATGCAGGCTGCTGCCCTTGTGCTTGGGCACCTATCTTAGCCTGATGCCTTCAGACCTGTGTAAGAAGCCAACTTTTCTCAGTCACCACAATTGTCATTTCTACAGAACGAGCAGAAAAGCTTTTGAGGATAAATACAATGTCCATTCTAAGCCCAAACTCTGACTACATTCTGCATTTAGATGAGCCACAAGGATTTCAGACTCTGTGTGCTCAAAGTGCTGCTCTGTTTTCCATCGACTTTGATTAAGAGGAAAGTTGGATCTGTGAGAAGGACACTGGACCAGGGATAAAGAAAATTTGTTGCTATTCCCAGTTTAATTATTGGCTTGAGAAGTAAATCTATAGAAGTCATTTTGCTTCTTGGTACCATCTTTCTAGTCCAATTTTGCTCATTTAAAATGTAAATTGGAGATTATTGCTGACTGAGACAAGGATGTGCTTCTAGATCAAATCCTAATAAACACACTAAATTAAGATGTGGATGCAGAAGTGAAGCATTTGTACAACTGCTTACCAAACATTTATATAAAAATGCCCACTTAAATTCACAAATTCTGAGCTTTGTTGTCTTTTTTATAATATACTATATGTTAAATATTTTATTCCCTAGAAACAAAAGTAACAAAAAAACATCACCCACTCAAAAACCTGTTGTTCTTGTCTGGATGCCAGTTTCCTCCACGGTCATAATTCTTCAAACAAATCACTGTCTTAAAAATAAAATAAAATCAATATTCATTATCCATTCCAAATAAAAATATAAAGATAACTTTTTTATTTTAAATTAATACTTTTCATATCCACTTGTCCAAAAAAGAATTCCTCTCTCCTTCTCCCTGCCCCCTTTTGAGCCTAATCCTTTAAATACTGGAGAGGTGGGCATCTGATCTGCTCCTTGCTGTATTTCTTTCATTTCTTCCTTCTTGTGAGTAGCATGCCTTATTTATTTATTTATTTATTTATTTATTTATTTATTTATTTATTTATTTATTTATTGAATCCAGTGGGGAATGTCAAATTTTTGGGAGTGTAAGAGCAAGGCCTCTTGAAAGGATTTCTGAAAAATGAAGTTTCCTTTTGTGCAATGTTGTAATGTTCATGTGGAGTTAATAAAAGGGAGAATGTTACAGATGAGGTTGTGAGAGACAGCTGCAAAGTCTGAAAGTATGAAATAAGAAAATACTGAGGAAAAAGAGATGAGTTCAAAACAGAGAAGTTGTTTGGCGGAAGAAGGGTACATTGCACTGAATAAATCTAAGTTTGCTTTGTAAGTAAAGAAAATGAGTGCTACTGAGAATTCAGTCCTTTTCCAGGGCTATATGTAATACAACATCAGCACTTTGAACAGTTGAAATCTGAAGCACTGGGATTTAGAAGTGCATAAAATAAGAAGCTGTAATATTCAAAACACAAAGCGATTAGGATTGTGACAGGACTGCAGGAGAAGGAAGCTCATGGGAAGGACAGATCAGCCAACTTCTCAGAGTACCAATAAGCTTTTTATCATACAGAAACTTTGCCTTTTTTTTTTTTTAATTTGTTCACAGTTTCTATGTTAATTTATCTTCTCACCTGAGACCTCCCCACTAATAACATACAAACAAAAGTTCCTTGGGAAGGAATGTCAGCTGCTCTATATATTGAGCTAATTCTTGTTCTAAACCTGTATGTGCTTCTATGGTATTGTGAAACAATGCACCTCAGTCCCCAGTAAGACAACTGTGTCTCAAGAATGGTTGCAGCAACATTATCTGCATGTTATGGAGAGCTACATATTATGTTCACTGGTTATGTGATAAAATCTATCTTCTTACATCCCTACCACTTTGCAAAAAGTACTAGTCAAGCATCTGAGCAATTCTAGGAAACTTTACTTTTTTATTTATTTATTTATTTTAAAGAGGCCCCAAGTATTGAATAGATTCCCCTTAATAGGCAATGTTTTTTACCTTGCAGGAAGGTTAATGATTAGTCTGGGACAAACAGGATGTTTGAGGATCAGCAGTACCTAATTCACCACTATTAGAAATAAGGAACTTGTTGCTGCGAGAAAAGAGATGCTCAATGGCACATTTAGCACCACTGTCTCTTGCATGGAGGAGCCAACATGTGAGATGTAAAAGCGAGGAATGTTTGATTGATGGTGACTGGGCTGAGTTCATCTGATGGCTCTCAAAGAATTGTTTTACCTATAATCTAGCTATTATCTCCTGATTAATGTCATGCATCCAATTCACATTGCTAACAATGTGAATCCAATGCACATCGCTAACAACAACCACCTGTACCACATTTTTATCTACGCTGGGAGATGGGGGAAGTGCTATTGGTCCCATTTAGATGGTATCAGTTTGCAGTTAGAATTATATTGGGATGATCAACCACCAGCTTAACAGGATACAATTGTTTTAACAGCTTTTGTGGATAACTAGTATGGGATGTCTAAAAGTTATGTGCTCAAGTTTGAGCAAGTCACCTAAGACTCCCTTAATAGTCATGGAAATACAATAGATATCTCCAGAGTGTGATTTTTCTGACCTCTTTTAGACATCCTATCTTGAGATAAGATAAATTGCTCTCTGGAGATGCCTGTTTCTCTCTACTGATAATAAAGGGAACTGAGGATACCTGCCTCAGACCATGGACAGATGGTGCCTAAATTAGAGAAGGTGAATCACACCTTTGCAGTCATTCAGAAAGTTTAAAACAGAATTAGCCTCCACATTTGGGTGACAGGAAAGAAGGAAAGAATATAAGAACAGGGAAAATCATGTAATTCCATGTACAGTGGAAAAGTTCCAGTGTTGTCAAATAGAAAGGTGAATAGCTAATTTCACTCAGAAGCTGGCAGAGATTTCCAGATCAGCATTAGCTTTGTTAGAAGATGAAAAGTAAGGAGCAGGTGAATATGTAACTGAAGGTAGAAAAGGTGACAAAAAGCAGAATCTATCCCAAAGATTGTTTTCTTTTCAATGCAACCATCAGTCATGTGAGAAGTGAGTCCCTTAAGCTCACTAATAAGACTTGCCTGGTGCTTTCTGTACAAAACTTTCAAAGCTCTTCAGAAATCTGAGTGAGCATTATTGCCCTTGATCTACAGAGGGAGAAGATGAGGCACAGAATGGCTATAACTTGTCAGAGATCATATGATTAACAAGTAGTGAAGTTGAAATCAGAGCTCAAATATTTTACTCCCTGTTGTCTGATCTGAATAGTAATTATCGCTACTCTGTCAAATGCATAATATTGCACAACTTGTTCTCAGGCATTTATAGACATCTTGGAATGACTGAAACATTTTTAGAGACTCACTTTTTATTAGTAAAGCTTGTGAAAGGAATTCCACTTCTATTGCCAATAGGAGTTGATAGCCAGAGACAATCCAAATTTATAATTGCCCACTGAGAAGGCAGCATGCAACTGCTCTGAAGTGCAGCTACATTACAGAGGTGGAGAAAGTCTCTGAAAAATTATGGTTAGAGTTTTCTACTTGCTGAGTTTCCTATAATTCTAGTTGTACTTTCTCAGGTTAAGTTTTGGGTGTTGATATTCTTTCCTGTTAGTACTGAAATCTCAGACCTTCTCTCAAAGTCTTAGGCTGGACAATGACTTTTAAGAGCAAAATAAATCAAAAGTAGTCCACAACCAGTAGCAGCAACACACTGTAAACAGCACACGGAATAATTATGCAGGCAGCTCTCTTGCTTTAATAGCCACATTCCCTAAGCTTCTTGGGAGCACAATCAATCACAATGACACAGGAAAAAAATATTTAATAACTCATATGAACCTCTATAACTCATGAAGTAATAGTTCAAATGATAAATATATCTGCATCAGCAAACTCCACCCTCCTGAGTACAGTTTCTGCATTCTGAATTTGGTCAACACCTATTTGAGATCAGTGGTCAAAAGCATGATCCTTTCTTCATTTACTTCCATTTCACCAAAAGACATTGGGTCTGCAGTTTGAATGCAATAAGAAGTGAAAGAAAACTAAAGTCAGGCTATATTACAGAAGGATTAAACATATAAATATGTGTGATTTCTAAAGCTGACATTATGAACAAGATGAAAACAAGGTGTGTGAGAGCCTAACTTCTATTGCACAGCTCGTTCTAGCACTCATATTATCTTGAAGCTGTATAAAAGAGATCAGAGATTCATCTCCCATTTGCAGCTCAAAACAAAATGATGAAATACATGTTAAAAACATTAAATCACACTAGAAACATCAATTCTTAATTAAAACATAGATGTGATTAGAATGGTAAGAACTTTGTTAAAACAAAATCCAGGAACTGCAAGCAACAAGAACTGCAGTCTGAAAAGAAATCATAATTTCAAATGATGAAATCTGTTGGTACACTTGCTATGAGAAATTTTGGAAGGAAGTTTGTATGAAACCTGCAGTGCTTACCTGATTATTATTTTGGGAAGGGGAATTTGGCTGTTGTTCTTAGTTCTCAAAAAAATAAAACCAAATAAAGTGGTGTTTTCTTTAAATTAGATTTTTTTACTGGACTATGAAGTTTGACAGGCTGGATCCTGAATAAAAACCCAAGAAAATGTGTGGCCTGCAATGTTGCAATGAATTTTATGCAATGATTCCTTCAGTTGCTTGTACCACAGATTTGTAGATCTGTAAATGACCAACTCCACTGTAGGATAAGTAGGGGCACAAGGGTCTTTTAGATCATGAGAGGATGAGCTCTTATTGTCAGCGGTAAGACACTCAATTGGCTATAGGTCTGGCTGAGCTGTTATGGATGAGGAAAAGGACCAGTCTGAACACATGAATAGATGTCAGTCCAAATAAGTTTCCTTTTATTCAGAAATAACTCTATTTTTTTTTAAATCCCAGTTGAGTCACTTTCAAAGCCAAGCTTTCTCAAACCTGATTGTACCCAAATACAGTAGTAGTAACTAGAATTTAAATCTTCATTCCATGAGGTCCTGAGTGACTTCCCACTCCTGTTGAAATCATTAAGTATGCTCAACACTTTTCAGAATTAATCCTTTTTATTTTACTATTTTCTATTTTATTTTTAGCTGGCATTATCTTCATAGAGAGAATTCTTAAAACATCATAGTTTCCCTTGTGATAGTAAGGAAAACTTTTTTAAGAGTTTGATTTTCATTCTAAATTAAACATCAAAATGAGAAAAAAAGGATCATGTTTTTATTTTTTTAAATAGGCAGATGAAAGATTTTGTTATTAATAATTGACATGAAAGCCTTTCGTCTTGAACACTGGTGTATGTAAACCTCAATAAAATCCTAAAAGTGCTTTTGTAGAACAAGAACAGTCACAAAAATCAGAATAAAGCCACCTTTTCAAAGAACACGATGAGAAAGGGGAAAACTCTTAGATGTGCAGAGCAACACATTTTACATTCATGCCCTAGTTATTAGGAAGCTTTGAAGTATTCACTGTTATTGAATACAGTGTATACTGTAATTCATTTACTGCCTTCATGTGAAGCTAAAAAGTTCCTGCCAAAGTACTTTGGCTGTTTATGTGAGCATGAGAATTTGGTGGTGGTGGGGGGGGGGGGGGGGGGCGTGTAGGCGAGGTGAAATAATCTTTCCATCTAAATCTCGTGTAGTTCTTAAGGTTCAACTACATAAATTATCATAGCAAGGCATGCCTGAAACTAAAATAATTAAACACTTAATGGGAAAATTGTAGCAACTTTTTTTAGTCTATAGATCATCTCAGATTTTCATACTGCAAAAGATGAGAAAGCAACGGTTTACAGACTGAAGCTATATTCCAGAAGAAGCTATAAGAAGAGGAAGCAGAAGTAGCAGAAGAAATATTCACTTTCTTCCAGAACTACTGGATGTCCAAAGCTATAGCAGGGCACATGACATAGCTGCTCTGATGCCCAACCACTGGTTTTACTATATATATATATCTTTATACGCACACACAAAAGCAAGTTCTATTAATCAGAACTCCACTGCTATAAAATAATGGGCTAGGCTAAAAATTTTTGATGTTTAAACTAATAAACAGAGAACACTTGTTTATTTGCTGTTAGTGAATAAAATTTTCACAGCTTATCTCAGCAGCTACTAAAACTGGAAGTGTACTGCAGGAGGAAAATAATTTTAAGGCTTGCATATGGTTGCAAGAGTTAGTATTCAATGGGAAGTCACGGATAAATGGGGAGATTTCAGCAAAAATAAGAGTCAGCCATCATATCTGATCACTGCAAAACATAGTTTCAACTTGTGGGAGAGTTTGACAAAAGAGGAAAACTTGATTGGTTAACTGGAAGAGGTAATCAACTTCAGTGAGTAGGTGGCTATTCTGCATCTTTTTTTCTGTAGACTGTACATGCATTCCAGATGGTAAATATTTTTAGTTCCCATTTTTGTTCTTATTTTATAAGAGATTTAGAGATCTCAGAGGAAGCATGTTCATTTTCCATTATGCTAGTTTAAAACCTCTAATGAAGTTTGAGAGAAGAATTTGGCCCATAAAACACAGTTCTATGTCTATGATACATATTACACAACCCCCTAAGGAACTTCAATAAATACAGTTATTGAACTACTGTAACATTAAAATATGCTTCTGGGCCCTTTGGTTTCTTCTATACTACAAGATTTCTGTGAATTGTTGTTTACATCAGCACTTGTACAAATGGGAAATCAAATCATTAATTTATAAAATGACATCTGGAAGTCTTAATTTCTGATTGATCTAGTTCCCTCTGGATTTTCCATGTCATCCAGCACCATAGCTTTTGAACATAACGTAACTTAAGTAGGTTAACATCCCAAGATTCTGGGTAGATCTCAAAGACATTTTCACCCCTCTGAATTCTTAACCAAGACTGAAAAATTATTTTAATTCTTACATCTTTCAAGCATATCTTAAAAATCTATGAGGTAAATACGAATAGCACTGGCTGGATGTTTCAAAGATTCCAAATGGACATAAAGTTTTTACTATGTCTGCTAACAGAGTGGGATGACTAATTCAGAAACAAAGGAGGAGACTGCCTATGCTGAACCATTTATTTTTTCTCTACATTTAATAACATTTAATTTCTTGCATAGTCATTCTCTTTTCTCCTTCTCTCTTGTGGAGTAAGGACAGGGTAACTACAGGCCAGTGAGTCTCACCTCCGTGCCTGGGAAGATTATGGAACAGATCCTCCTGGACAACATGCTTGATCACATAAAGAACGAGCACGTGATCCTAGACAGCCAGCATGGCTTCACCAGGGGAAGGTCATGCTTAACTAATCTTGTGGCCTTCTATGATGGAGTGACGGCGTTGGTGGACAAAGGGAAGGCGACCGATGTCATTTACCTGGACCTGAGCAAGGCCTTTGACATGGTCCCCCATCACATCCTCATCTCCAAATTGGAGGGAAGTGGATTTGATGGGTGGACAACTAGATGGATAAGCAATTGGTTGAAAGGCCGCAGACAGAGGGTGGTGGTCAATGGCTCTATGCCCAGGTGGAGGCCGGTAACGAGCGGTGTCCCTCAAGGGTCTGTCTTGGGACCGGTGCTCTTTAACATCTTTATTAATGACATTGATGAGGGAATGGAGTGCACCCTCAGCAAGTTTGCTGATGACACCAGCAGCTTAAGTGAGAATCAGCAGTTGAGAACACAATCCAGCTGAGTGAAGGAAAGGGCAGCCCATGCCTGTGCACACACGGAGCCGCCGTTACCACTTTCTCCCATGCTTGAAGGAGAGCTACCATTCTCTGTGCCCAGATGGTCAATGCTGATCTGCAGGCACCATGAGAAGAGCTCAGCTGCTCCCAAAAAGCCAGCATCTGCTTCTGGTGGCTATCAGAACCTAGTGGTGGCAGTGCTCCTCTCCTCTCACTTTTGAGAAAGCAAAAACTGGTCTCCGTTGGCCAAGAGCTGATAAGTGCATTCTGCTAGACTCCAAGAAGAAGAGGCACGATCCCACCTGAATGTAGCGGATAAGAGCTGCAGGAGTCAGGGAGAGCCACTGAGAGCAAAGATGTGGTAGCCCAATTTAGGAATAAAATGTAGGCAAATGAATGTGCAGGTGTGGATTTTCTCTGTGGTAGTCTGCCCTGAAATTCTCCCTCCTCACAAGCACATTTGCTGTGTAATCTCTGTGTTTAAAAATCCTCTTTTGATGGAGCAGTAACCTCTTTTCTGCTCTAGTATTTCCAAATATGAGCTCTTTTTCTTAATCATAGATGCATGAAGTGGAACTATATACACCAGATCTTCTGTAAATGAAATCCTCAAAGATACTGGTGTTACATCTGCATTAGTTAAGTAGCACCATGCAAAAGGAACTGATTTGCTGGCTGACCTCCATGCTCTATGCATTTGGGATATAAAGGCAGAGAACTCATACAAGCCCTAGCTTGGTGCTGTGAATTGAAGGCCAACTAACAACTGGATTGTCTTTTCAAACATTTGCCTTAAAAAGTGCAGTAACTGCTCCAAGTAAAAACATTAATACATATGCACCTCCCATCTCCTGTTCAGTGTTTTGATTCTCCTGCATATCAATAATGTTTTCTGAATTACACGGTTCTCAATAAATGCTTCTGTATTGAATGAAAACAAAGGGTGTCACAAGGTCAGCCACTGAGTCTTTTTGGATACCCTTCTGGCTTGGCGCCTTGTCAGCACAGTTAACTGTTGCCTTTTAGCTGGTGCCTGAAGAACACTGGTCACACTGCTACTAACTCTGCAACTCATTTTTTTTCATTCTCTCTCTCCTCACTATAAATGCCATGTAAAAGAAAATCCATTGCTTTTCTTAGTATCAAGTAGATTAGATTTGCTGTGTTGCCCTCGTCTAGAAAATCTTATCAAAGAAAGATGTCAAGTTTGTCAACACCTACCTTTAGCAAACCTGTGTTACATTTTATCTTACTCTCTACTTCTGTCACTGGTTTTTTATTCCCTTTCTCCTGTCATAATTCTCTCCTTCAGATTCCCTTCCTGAAGCTTTGGTGTACTAGCAATTAAGATGAACAGCTTGTTCCCTTGCTGAATCACTTCTTACCCAGTCCTTAAATACAGATACAGTAATAGAGCTGCTAATAGTATATAATGCTACCTAAACTTACATGTTTTAAAAATCCTCATGAAATAACCCATTATTTCCTATGCCTTTTCTTAATATTTTAGCAGATGTTAGCTGATATTTTGTTAAAATGCATTTTGTTTTTCTCCTGCTTCAAAACTATATAAGCTATCTTGCTCTTAACATCAAGTCTGGAAATAAAATATTTATGGAAAACCAACTTGTGGTTTTTTGTTTGTTTTGTTTATTTTTTTTAATAGAAGGTATCTCAATCATTTTCAGTTTTTGCCTATTCCACATCAGCTTCATTTTTTTGTTGTTGTTGTCTGATTTTGTGTAGTAGAGGAACCACTCACTGCTTATTATCATCTCCTTGCAAAGATTCACAGAACCTCTAGTCATTCTTTCTTATTACCTATTATTATCTATGAACGTGGCTTTCTTTCCAATAAATGACTTTTTCCATTTCTCAAAAGTTTTCTTTCTGTTTCTTTCTAGTTCTCTTTAAAATGTTGTTACTTATCCTGGCCTGCTTAGAGTTCTCCTCTGAAACTTTTCCTCTGGTGCTGAATACAAATTCTATTTCATATCTGTTCTTTTTTATTAATATGTGGAGAAAGCTTAGTGTATGTGTAACTTAAAAAAAACAAACACAAAAAAGAAAAACACCAACAAACAACAAGACCAACATTTTTCTGTATAACTAATTTTCTTAACTTTTTCATCAAACTTTCCTGTCTTTTGACTTAGTTATACATCAAGAAGGGAGGAGTGTTGATCTCTTCCATTCAGTTCAGGCTTAATCAACGTTTTCTCACTCAGAAAACACTTCTTTTCCAGTGTTTTCTGTAAAATAAAAAAGTCTGTAATGCATACTTCTAAAAAAAAAGGTCATAACAGCATCCCCTGCTGTTAGCTTTAGGGAAATTCTGGTTATTCAAGGTCTTCTGGAACTTTCCATAATTAGTTTAAGTTAATCAACACAATTATTTTGTATCTTTTAAGGAAAACTGCAAGGTGCAGCAGGGACTCAGCAAACTTCATCTTTTTCTGTCCTGAGCAATTTTCTGACCTGAAATTGCTTACTCCTCCTGGAATGAATTTGCACAGATACATTCCCAGGCAGTAAAATATAACAAAACAGATTGTTCTGCAGTAAATAACAGATTCTATTTGAAACTATCTTATATTTTAAAGGCCTGCAAAGAAGACCTAATAGGGGAAAATGAACACTGTTTTTATTTAACTCATGACATGATGAGGCAAAGAAAATCAGTCTAGTTGGACTCACAGATATTTTAAAGAGTCTTCATAGAAATATGGAAAAATAAGTTCTCTGTAATTTGATACATGTTCATTAAAAAAAAAGTGCATTTTATCAGGTCTATGAAAAGTTTGAGATATAAGCATAGCTGAATAAGATAATCTGTTGAGAACAAAATGTGTCAAGCAACCATTTAGAAAGTAAGAGTGCTGGGGGGAAAGCTGAATTTTTTAGAGGAGCATTGAGAGAACCCAAGAGACAGTGAAAGACAAAAATCAAGTTGCCATGTCACCTAAGCGTGCTTTAATAACTGCGTGAAGACTTCAAAACTTGATTTTTATTCTAATTTCAAGGATGCACTACCACTCTTAAATGAAACAGCAGCTGTTCAGCTCAGTGTGATACAATCAGTGTTTTTTGTTGTTCTTGAGTTTTTGAAAAAGGCACATTCTAAAAACTGATTGCAACCATAGACTGACTACAGCAGAACTAGGAGATAGAGGTTTGGGAAAATACAAACAAGCACTGTTTTATTGTTATTTATACTGATTCTTATCCTGTCATTCTTTTATTGCTTAAAGAAAGACCAAGTTAAAAATATGGTGGGAAGTTATTGCGTTGGCAGTGGTACATGCATTTCCTAAAACAAACAATTTAAAGGCCCATTAAACAAACATCTCTCATTCTTGACATAAGATCACAGCGTTGCTATCTGCTTTTTAAAGCCTGATTTACAACACAAGGTGTAGAGTGGAATAAAATTGTGTGAGAAGCATCTGATTAGGGCATTGGTAAACATCCCCACTGTCAAGGAGTTTTATCTAAAGGCAGTAGTCAGAGCTATGTTGTCTTCATCTTCTTTCAGAGGCATTATTCTGTTTTAAGCAGGCTCAAGATAAAAATATAGGATTGCTGCATGGTTTTCCTGTTATTACTTTATGAATAACTGTTGCTGTGGAATTGTTGTCACTACTTCACAGATAATATTGACAACTGCATTATTTATGATTCAGGACAATGCTCTATGCATGTGCTTATTCAATTTCTATTAATGTATCTATGGCACAACTGATTGGTAACAGTGATATTACAGTAGCTAAACAGTGGCAGGTATTTATGTATAAGACTGCATAGTGGAAATGCTAAGTCATGGCTTGAACCAGTGGGAAGGAACCTGGTGGGAAGGCAGGGCCAACCAAGAGGAGCTCAGGTGTGTGCAGTGAACCTGAGTGACTGGAAGGCATGAAGCCAGAATCCATTCCTTCCCAGACCTCATTTAGGGATTGGCTGTGGAAGAAATGTGTTATTATCTGGGGATCCCTGCCTACTTGATGATGTTATAGCCCTTCTGAAGGTAAGCAATTTATTTTGCACCTACTGCTGTTGTGTCTGAACGGATCTTTGCCTCTTATGTCCTGGGGCCTTGCTGCTCTGCTGTTTTGTTGTGCTTTCCATCATGTTACAGACTGAAATAACTGATTTTAAGTGATTCTGGATCTTTTCTTAGTGGAAGTGGAGTAGGAAGGCAACTATAGCTGGCTATTATCTATTTTCTTGTATGAGTGTATGAAAGTTTCAGTGGTGGAGTACAAGCAAGGTATGCACTTGGAGTCTGGTACCAGGCAAGTTATAGCGAGTTGTGGAATCAAAGGTCTCCTTGTGTCTTACGGGTCTGCTGTACATAGCTGGTCTATGCTGGAGCTCTTTTCCTGCCCCACAGTGAGTGTGTTGGACTGGGGAGTCTTTTCTGAATTTTTTGGGGAGTATCCCCTGGTCCCACCAGCCCTGAAGTCCAGCAGAGATGCTCCCGGCTGACTTGCCAAACTGAGTTGCAGAGTCAAACTCTATAACCACAAAGCAGTTATGAAGCAGGTATGTTATTCAGCACTGCACTCATGCTGGATGCAGGTAAATATCTTTCATTATAGAAGGAATGTATGCATATTCTTAGTATTTCTAAGACAAGGGATGGTTATTACAGTTATTTCTGGGAGTTCAGTATATTCCACACCTATTCTATGCCTTTAACCTGACCCCTAATTAATGTTTCTACACATGCATAGTGCCTCCTGGCGATTGTGGGAATAAAGACTGTACGTGATCCTCCCAGTGTCCTTCCGACCCTGGTGTAGTTTGAGGAAGTATTCCATCTTCAACTGGTTCAGTTTCTAGGATGTGGCTCCTTGGACCAATCAGCAGGCTTCTTGGGTTACAGTTGAGGTGCCCCATATCTTTTCCATTGTTTGTGCTTAACCACTTTTACAATTTTAACAACATAACAAATTGGCTCTTTATTCCATAGAACATAAGACTGTGGATATTTGTATCTTTACTTTTGTACATTGACTAGGAACGCATATGCTAAGAAGACAGAGCATCCTTGTTGACATTGATAGTTTGCCTGGAAGCTGAAATAGGCCTTGATCTTAAATTCCTGGCCATAGTAAATAGCAGGCATGGCTTAAGGGCACATTCACTTTACTCACTAGTAGGTTAGTCAGCTTCTCCTGGTTTCTATCTGGCCAAGGCCGGGCATGTTTACTCTGCAATTGGAGCCCAGGAGATCACTAGATTTGAGACCTGAACTGCTTTCTGTTGACTTTCTTGAAACTCTAAGTCCAGATTTGAGTGCTCCTTTGCTCTGAGACGTTCACAAAATTGCTGTGACCTCAAAGGTCAGAACAGCGTGGTGTATATATGTAATGTAAATACGCTTTAAAGGCTAGATTTAGCCTTGCTTAGTCTAGGATACCTTAGATTTGCTTTATTACAGCTTTTGAATTTTTTGATTCCTCTGCTGTTGCTGTGAGGTTCCTGGCACCAGCAGTAGCTGGCTCCCACTTCACAAGATGTCAGGTGACTTCTCAAGCACTTGAAAAATGCTGAGTCCCTGTAGAGTCTTAAATAATTTATTGTTAACAGGTAACTTAAAATTAGCCTGCCTGCAACTGTGTGAAGCATAATGAGGCATTAACACCTCATTGCTTTAGAGAAGGTGGGAAGGGGAACTGGCATGAGTCACAAGAACTGTCAGTAGATATTCAAAGAAATGCAGCATAACCATGAGATTCCTGTACCCTGCTCTAGCAGTATAGCTTCAATAAATTTAGCTTGCTGGTCTCCTGGTATAGTAACCAAATTTCTCATTGGAGTTGACCAATGGGTTTACTGGGTGTCTGCAAGATCCTGTGCAAACTCACTCCTGTAGCTGAGCCTTGGCAGTGGTGAGAATACTTTCGGAAGCTTCCAAGAAATTTAGAAGCCAATTTTGCCTTTAAGTATTGTGAAACCAAGTGTATAGTAGTAGGCTAACACTAAAACCAACAAATGAGAAAAATAAGATATGTTTGTAAAACTTGAAAATGATTGCTTCTGTATGAAACCTTTACTTCTCTTGCCAGTTATTGAGATGTTGTTTCTTTTATATCTGTAGTTAGCATCACTGAACAAGCATCAAGCTTTTTCAGAATTTCAGTGTGGGATCATAGAACCACAGAATGTCCAGGGTAGGAAGGGACCTCAAGGATCATGAATCTCCAACCCCCCTGCCACATGCGGGGCCACCAACCTCCCCATTTAATGCTAGACCAGGCTGCCCAGGGCCCCATCCAGTCTGGCCTTGAACAACTTCAGGGATGGCACATCCACAGCGTCTCTGGGCAGCCTGTTCCAGCACCTCACCACTCTCTCTGTAAAGAACTTTACCCTGACATACAACCTAAATCTTCCCTCCCTCAACTTGAAACCATTTCCCCTTGCCCTTTTTTCTATGGCTATCATTAAACTGGATGTAAGCTTTCAATTGTAATTCAGTAGTTATCCAGGAAATCATATTGGAGTAATTAGAAATATTTCAAAAATTATATCTTTTTTCTCAGGAAAAGATGTGGATACTAGTGTGGTGTATATTTCAGTAAATACTGACTAATAAAGAAGACACTATCTCTATGAACATTCTGTAGTAGTCAGTTTAATAATGAGAAATAGAACATGAAGTCTGATAAAAGGCTCAGTGTTCAATTCTGAGGCATAATGCACTTCTCTCTCCAGGCAAATGCCATGTAAACTATACCCCTGTACAAGCAAAGGATTTTCTCTTGCAGGTGTTGGGTTCTGCTTCAAAACTCACAAAGTTGAACTCCTTTGTTTCATTTCATTCAGAGAACTCCTGTACTGGTAAATTTAAATATATCTAAAAGCAGATCCTCTTCATTATTGAACACTGAAGCAGTTGAAAGTGGATGGATGGCTAAAAGTTAATTGGTATACGTTTCTTTCCTGATTTATTTTTTTTCCTAGTGAATTTCAATAACACTGTTCCATTTATGATCACAGAAGTTTTTTAGGCCAAGTTATCTGGATTGAGTTGATACAAACTTATAGTGCAAGTTATTTAGGTCACGGTATTCTCTCCATTTTCTCCATTTCCCCTATGCTCTTGGCAAGTCCAATGCTTTTTCTAGTGCTACAATTTCTGTTCTTTTTTCTCCATCTTCTGAATCAATATAATTCAAGGAATAGAACTTCCCATCTCTCATTCTAAGATGTCTTGCTGTCGGGAGTTTATATCCAATATTTATCTTCAGTGCACTTGTCTTAATGTGATCCCATTACTTACAGAGATAATCTAAGCAGTCATTTTCAATTTATCATTAGAAATAGGAGAATTTCAGTGTGTTGTGGTTTAACCCAGCAGGTGGCTAAGCACCACACAGTTGCTTGCTCACTCCCTCTCTTCACACTGAAATGGGGCAGAGAACTGGGGGGGGAAATAGGCAGAACTTGTGGATTGAGATAATAAGTATTTACTAAGATGGATAAAAGGATAATAGTTATGACAGCATTTATATATGGATGTTTGTAACAAGTGACGCACAAGCAATTCCTCACTGATGCCTAGCCCTCTGAGCATTGGAAGAGAGAGAGAGGTGAACTGTCATCCCCTTCAGAACTCCTTCTGCATTATGTTATATGGTGTGGAATATCCCTTTGGCCAGTTTCAGTCAGCTGCCTTAGTTCTGTTTCCTCCCAACTCCTTTGGCCCTTTGCTGAGAATGGTCTTGGCTCTGTGCAGCACTGCTCAGCAGCAGCCACAGCCATCAGTGTGTTACCAACACGTTTTTCCTCCTAGAATCAAAGAACAACATCATACCAGGCACTCTGAAGAAAACAGTTCCATCCCAGCTGAAACTAAGACACAATGATATTAGTAATTTCAATCCTAGTTTGGGATTTGATTTTGCTAGAAACTGTGCAACCACATTCACCCCAGATCTACGGTGTCAAAGTCGCTGCAGAGCTTAAAGCCACACAGACAAAAGGAAGTTGGGTTTTGCTTGTAATGGAGCTAGTATAGATTGTAACTCTACAGTGCTGCATTGGCAGGACTGATTGTGTCGGAAAGGTGGAAATGAAGGGGAGGGAGGAACACGTAGAGCATTCTGCCTCCTCTGTTCAGAGGTGGCTCTACCTCTTTTGATGCCTAACTCTAACCCTTCATCAATCTGTTTTATATCCCCAGAATATTAGGTCAAACTGGTAGTGGTGTGATTATGCTTATTTTTTCAGTGTACCTTTTTTTGTTTTGTTTCCCTCTTGGGAAAAATGTATAGTAGAACTTAATGATGACAGAAGCTTCTAATCTCTGAGAAAAAGATTTGAGGTGTGCATGTTTGCTTAAATCTGATGGGAAGAAGTAATTTTAACTTCAGGGGGAAGGAATTCAAAGATGTACAGGGCAACACATCAGAAGTACGTTGTTTACATTAATCTTGCATTCTTTCTACCACATATTCTCATGGACGATACTAAATTGAGACATCTGATGTTTGGAGTCAAGGGGGTTATATGTACTCTTGAATGACTAATGAAGAAAACAAATTGAAAAGGAGCTTCAAGCTCCATTCACAGCTGCTCTGATTCATGGCTGGGACTGAATACAGATGTATTTATTTAGGTGCATACAGAAGTTTGAAAAAAAATTGGTTAGAAAATACTCCTGGTTCTATACACCTCCACTTCATTATTGAGATCATTCTCAGTCTGACGTCAGTAGACCTTCATTTTGTCAAGCCTATTTGACAATAAAATGAATGCAGTAACTGCACTGTGCTGTGTGACACAACTGTGATTTTTTTTTTCCCAAAATGTCTTTAATTTCAGCTGTGAAGAAATAACGTATTTTGCAGATGCATTATTCAGAGATCCATGGCCAACCCCTGGATTTCTGCTATTAATTTGAAATATTTGAAATATCTGCAGTCTTGGACAGTCCTGATGCTCATCAGGATTGTAGAATGTAGGTGAATGCACACCTGGATTCACTTTTGAAGACCTTCACCTCCAATTTAACTACTTCTGTGCCTTGAAAAACTGTAATTATGGGGTAATGTTATAATGCAGTACCAACCCTTTAAAGTGAGTATTGTATATATGTGTGTTGCATGATGACTTTCAGACAGCTGAGTACTTTATTATTTTCCTCTTTCAGAGGGTTAGTCTAAACTTCTGTAGCTACTAATAAAGTAAACAGAATGGGCACATTTTAAACCAAAGCATAGTTATGGCTACCAGCTAGCGCATCCACTTGCTGTCACTGGTAGCTGATTATGAGTCTTAACGCTGTGGAAAGATTTGATTAAAAGCCAAAATATTTGAAACCAGTAAGCGATCTTCCTCTGTACAGTGTATAACAAATGTAGGGATATTTCCAGTTGTGTAGTGCTCATTCATTTGAACATTAGTCCACACTGAGTCACTAGATATTCCAATGTGTTTGTTTAACCATTATGTTTAATGAAAAGGGGGGGAGAGTTAACCACTCATGAAGGCTAAGTGAAAATGTTTGGCTTTTTTTTTTTTTTTTTTTTCCTGTTCTTTAATCTAATTAATACGTAAAATATGAAGTGAAGAATGAAGTAACTCACCTATATAGGCTTCAACCGTGACCTCTATCATAGCAAAATTATCTTGTTTTAATGCATGCTGTATTCTGAGGTTTGTCTTTAGAACATTGTTGAGTTTACAGGGACTCAGGCACTGCAGTTACTCTGAAGAGGCACTTGATAATCTAACAACCTCATTTTAACTGCATGTTAAGGGAAGCAAATTGAATAATCTGTAAAAAGTACCTTTAATCTCTAACGTTTAAACATGGATCATAAAGAAGGGAGAAAAGGTTGAAATAGACAAAAATGTGATAACTCATGTTCTTTTCCATTTTCACATGTGAATTTTTGTCTGTCAGACTACAGGATCAGATCTTTCATTTGTTAGTATCAGACTCTATCTGTACCTAATTGCCAGTTTCTCATATATTTGAACTGAAAAAGGCTTAGTGTGGAAAAGAATTCTGTTTTTTCCACAGCATAATCTGACTATATACTGAAACACCTAAAACATAGCATGAAAGTTTTCTCTAATGAGATTTTCTTGTGAAGTTTGCTCTGAAAGTAATGCCTTCTACTTTATTATGTTGGTCCATCATGTCAGAAACTGATGTTGGTGTATGGCAGTAGAGGTTGAACCATCTTGCCAACATGCTGTTACATTTCGTGTAACAGACAGCAGCTGAGGGGCAATCTAACAAAATGGCACTGGATATGGAAGAGTGCATGAAGCAAGGATGTGAAATTTAGTTACTCCAGGTGGAATAGATGGTGCCCATTCAGCATTCATCAATGCTTGCTGAACACTTAGACCATGTAGTGGATGTGTGTGCAGTGAGGTGGTCGGTAGTGCATTTCTGCAGTGGTGATAGTGACATAAAGTACAAGCCACATTGTAGGTGGCCATGCAGATTTGTATGAGCATGGCATGCAGGTTTTTGTTCATTACTGGCAAAAACGCATAGCTAATGTTGATGACTATGTTTAAAAAAAACTACTGTTTGATAGAGCAAATTTTCAGCTGCGAAATAGTGTTATTGTGCTCTTTGTGTCTCCATAGAAATAAATAGGAGGCATTACCTTCAGAGTGAACAACATAGTTACTGCTTGTGATTTGAAAAAAAAAGTTTGGAACTTTTCACAGAAATAATCTGTATGTTCTCTTTGTTGTTTGTAGAGTGGTACTGACTGGACTGCAGCATGTAGTTGTGTACTCCATCATATTCTAAGGGCTCTGCTTAATTCATCTACACAAATGTCATCTGTTTGCATTCAAATGGCATGCTTTGAAACTTAGGCTTTTTCAATGTCAATTTCCTTCTTTTCATGTAAGACCATTGCATTGAAAATATACATAATATATTTCTTTAGCATCACAATCTCTGTATCTCTACATCAACAGTCATAATCCTCGAATTTTAAGCATGTTATACATATTACCATGTATCTCAAAGTATGTTATTTGTCACTACAACATTAGCTCAATACTGATAAGAAGACTGGAATGAATTTCATTATAATTATATGTGTAAGGACTCTGGAGGGCTCTTCTAACCCAAGTTTTTCTGTTACGTGGTACCCTTCTTGTTTCTTAAGCTGTAGAAAAAAGAATGAGCATCACTGAGCAAATTTGAAAAACAGGTGGGAGTCCTGCATTTGTATCACTGGGAGGCCCAACATTCTGGCAAGCACCATGCTTTTGAACTGTTTCAGACTTTGTTCTTTCTTAAATTTCAAGCATCTCACTATTTGTCTTGTGCTAATCCTCTCTCCAGTTTACAATTCATGCATGCCTTTCCATTGTTCTAACAGCAGACACTGACCTACCCAGAACATGGAAACCCTTTCCTAATCATTTGAATCCAGTTTCCATAGATGATATAAACCACATTCTCCCTTCTGCAGACTCCGAGTCTGGCTTGCTGAAACACCCCTGCCATCTTAGAGTACTAGCCTGATGTTATTGCTCCCTTCGATGACTCTGAATGTACCACAAGTCAAAACTGATCCCCTTTAGCACTGTGTTAAGCCATAGCATGCTTGCAGGCAAAAGACCATAGGATGTGCAACTGCATGATTTGGTATCTTCATGTGGTAGGCTGACACTTTATGGCAGCTTTTCTCCTCAGAGGTCCAACTTCTAGTGCAAGACCGGGATCAAAAACTGATGCATCCTCTAGTAATAAAAGCCTCAGATCTATGTTTGTCATATTTATAGGTTATTCTTACTCTTTACCCAGTCTTACTTCCAAGATGCAAGAGCAGATTTGTCAGCACTTGGCTCCTGCTCATCCCCATATGGTGGGTGATTGCTCTAATATCCTTGAATCAGTCCTGGAGCAGACTGCTTGACAAGATAAGTCAGACCACTGTGATGATGAGCTAAGGCAGATGGTGATTTGCTGTAGCCTGCAGCAAGAGGGAGACTGTACCGTGTAACCTCACCATAGGTCTCTAAAAATATTTTCATGAATGAATATTTGAGAATCTTTTTCCTCTTCCTTTTTCTGAATGTTTTTTTCCATAAGGACAATTTCTGTGATTTCACCTTTTCTTGCAGTGTTTTCAGATTGGCTCTCCTGCAGGCTTGTTTCAATTTCTTTAGCTTACTCCTCCTACCAAAATGTATTGACCAAAATATGAAAGGCTGTGAATCCCGCATCCTCCTTCAGTAAGGATGAGGACACAGGCCTGCCTGGGGAAACAGTTGTAGTACAGGGCCTTATCTGAAGTGATTGCATGTGTTCATACTGGTCTGCTCAAAAGGCAGGAAGATACTCTCAAGTCAAGATAAATGTGAAATCCTTTGCAGAGTACTGGACTAGTGGGTTAAGTTAAATGGCTTTTTGGGCATGTTGTTTTTACACAGGTTTTCTTGAATGTAACCAACTAGAAGAATGTAACCAAAGTAGCAGAAAACTATGATAATAGGAGTAGACTGTTGGACTCTGTCTGCACTGTACTACATGAATTTCTCTTAGTAGACTGTCACCTTTACTTTTTATTTTAACTTTTATTTCTTGTTCTTCTGGAGGATATGCAGGTATGGACGGAAGAAAAATTGGCTGGTTGGTTTCTGCTGCCCTTCAGTTGTGTTGTCTTTGTAGTCTATTACACACAAAACAAGAGAGGATCTTTCTCTTGTTATAGAGAAAGCCAAGGGAAAGAAAAAAAGTATTTTCTTTGTTTGAAAACTGTAGCAGATGTCTGTGGCAATAAAAAGGCAATTATACTCGTATTATCATGAGAATTTCCAGCAGGAAATCTTGACAAACTCAAAGTTTACTTAACTGAGATAAATACAGTAGATAAATAGCAAACTGAATTTAGTTTACTCTTGTACACAGGTGTACTACACATTTCCTCAAGTCATGATTCATAGCCATAACCTTTCCTAATCACAGGCACAGCAAGATATGTCAGGAGTGGAAATGGGATCATGTTATAAAATACATCTATAGATCCAAACTTTCTCCAGAGTTCTGGTGTATTTGGGCCTGATAAACAGGTTTGGGTTCATTTGGTTCCTCTGTATTTGGGACACGGGGAAGATCCAACTTGCTTTTCACCCTAAATGCACTTCTCTGAGGTTGAAACTTTTTGCTTGAAAATATATGAAGGATGTCCTCTGCTGGCATGGAGCCCATGGCACAGCTAAGAATTAATTTCTTTCCCCTCTTACAGCAGCCTGGGAAGCAGCTACTCTCTAAGCTTGCTCCGATTTATACTGGGAGCAAGGTAGACCCTGGCAGCACTTTGAATCTGGGAGGCCTATTATAGCAGAAGAACAGTAATATAAATAACAGGTAATACTCCAGGAATTTGGAGAGTTCAGCTCTTCAAGCAAGGATGCCAAACAGTACTCCAAGAAAAATTCTGTGTTCAATATTGTTTCCAGGCAGGCAAGTGTAAAATATGTAAAAGCCAGATATACTGTTTATGCTAGTTACTGCAACTAAAAAAATCCATATATATGTCTAATAATACAAAATATTCTTCTAACATTAATGTTTGTTCAATTAGTAACTTTCACCTCACTGAGATGTATATTTAGTGCAACCCTAGCTTACAAAATCAAATTTGAAGAAGGCTATTTATGTTTTCTGTTTTCTTTCCTATCTCGACCAGCAGCTTAAAAATTTGCTGCTGGTTATGATTATGCTGCTATACTTACAATACAGTTATACCCCTGGGATATATTGACAACAGAAAGAATATTGCCTTTAGGACCTGCATTGACTTACTGAATAAAATTTTCACTGTATTTGGTTATTATGATTATATATTATTGAGTTAACTTCAGGTGAATACTCAGTCTTTTTGCCTATCTGCTGGTAGATGAGTCACCTTCAAAAAGAAAAGACTTTCCTTAGATGGAAAAGGCCATTCTATGGTTACTCGAAAGCCATGGCATTTCAATAAAATATGTAGACTACTGGATAGCTTGTTTTGTCAACAGCTTACTCTTCTTTGAAATACTGCATGCCGTACTATTTTTTGAAGGTTACAGTTGATAGACTGTATGTGAAAGGATGGAACACTAGGTCTTTGTTACCCAACATTTCTTTTTGCTATTTAGCGTATGTATAAGTACATCTACATTTCTATTTTTTGAATTCTTTGAATCTACCAGGTTGTGTGCAAGGACTTGAGTCATCTCAGTATCTGCCTTCTCAAGAGAGTTGTCTGGCTATTGGAAGAGGCATAAATCAGCAATCTAAAGTTTACTCTGTTATGCCAGTTGCCATCAGTGTGTTGCTCAAGAAATTGGGAGTTACTAAGCATGAGGATTGTTCTTCCATATACTGGTTTACCTAGCGTCATGTCCTTCACCACCAAGAACAAATATCAGAGGAGCTGCATTTTCTTTTTAATCATGGTCACGTGCACATCTTCTTCCCTATGTGATAAGCATAAGTGTTACAGCAAACACTCTAGTGTAGAGAACTGCAGGACTGAATGTATAATAAGAGTCTGGCAAGTCAATTTGAAATCTGGTTTTGGTTTTAGTCCATTGCGATTGAATTCTGCCTACTATGAAGTAGCTTGAGTGACAGTATGTAGTAATTTTTCAGTCACTTAGTGGTGAGGTACTGCCCAGAGAAGCTGTGGATATCCCATCCCTGGAGGTGTTCCAGGACAGGCTGAATGGGACCCTGGGCAGTCTGAACTGGTGGGTGGCAGCCATGTCCATGAAAGAGGCTTGAACTGGGGGGGATTTAAGACCCCTTCCAACTCGAACCATTGTATGATTCTATGATTTCAAGGTAGACACAATATGAGGAAAGAGCAGTAGCTAACAAAGACTTGAAAGTAACTGTCAAGGCTGGTGTTCAACAGAGAGATTCAGTCACACAGAGTAGCCTATACCATTCTTTCTTGCCAGGATATGTCAAATAGTGAATGGACAGCTGGTCCTATCTCAGGTCAGGATGTTGACCAGACAAGATTCCTTCCAGGCTTATGTCTTGTATTTCTGTAGGGCTGCCTTAAAAGGCGATTTGGCAATTCTCCTCATGCTAGAGCTAGCAACGGGACTTTTGTCTGTAGTTACAGTGTGCACCTACCTACTGGGGCTGCTGGTTAACTTGACAGTGGCAAAGAATGAGAAAACTCTCCTGTGTACAGTTTTAAACCCCTGGGGAGTTACAGTGGACTGCAGGCCCAACACGTTAGCTGCATCACAGCTCCCTGTGGGATTTAAGCTGTGTTTTTCTTCCTATGAATTCCTGAGAATCCATGGCAGGTGGCAGAACCTTCAGTCTAACATGGAGCGGCCTTGAAGCTGTTCTGATGCATTTCAGTTGCTTCAGAGATGTGATTGCTGTGTGAGCTGCAGCTCAGCGTGCTTCTGGCAGCCCTGCGCTGCACGGGGGGAGTAGATGCTGTGGATTTGGCTTAATGAGCTAACTGCTGGGGACCAGATTTATGGCATCAGCGCTATGCACAGGCATGGCAGGGACCAAACAGTAACTTACAATTTATGCCTGAGTTTACCCATTGTTATAATCAAGGAGTATCTTCTCCCTGCTCTGAGCCCAGCAGTGCTTAGAAGATGGGTGCACAGGTGTATAGCCTAAAGATTAAAACGTGGCCCTCAAATTTGGTTGGTGTGAGACAAAACAGAAGGAAAGTCAGGAAACTTGTCAGGGAACAGATTGTAAAAACATGCTTAATTTTATTGTCTGTGAGAGAAATGGAAGTACTAGCTAAAACCCTGTGAGCTGTAATTGCTAGTACTGTATTGCTAATTAGTATATGTGTTATGCCCTAATTTCTTCTATCATAGAAGGCATCTTTTACAGAATTTTTCTGTGAAGTGGTCAAACATGCAGGAGGCTACTGCTAGGTGTTTTGTTTTACTTTTTACTGCTGAAGCAGGGCTGTTATTTCACAT
Organism: Perdix hodgsoniae; assembly: GCA_035772895.1. Taxonomy (NCBI): domain Eukaryota; kingdom Metazoa; phylum Chordata; class Aves; order Galliformes; family Phasianidae; genus Perdix; species Perdix hodgsoniae. Next base: position 1,635,458 of record JAPSGF010000070.1, read on the forward strand.
CTTTGTTATTTCACATCTTTGATTTGAAACTGGCTTTTTCCCCAACAATTTCTCCCATCAGAAGTTGTTCTCAGTGCTTCTCATTTGTTGTTCCTACTGCTGTAGCAGACAGCCCATGCACAAAACTGTATTAATTCTACCCTGTCAGAATTTGCAATGGATACTATAGCAGGAAAGACAGGAGTTTAGAAGGGTCATCATGCAATGACTGGGGAGTGTTTGTTTCCAGTTTCATCATACGGTAGTCATCGTGATGTTTCCATCTCATCCCTTCCATCCTTACTGAGGCTATATCGGGCTGTGAACTTTTGCCTTGTGGTTTGTAAGACTGCTGAATCAAGGTGACAGGCTTGGTGCTCATTCTCCTCTCAAATCCTCACACTAGATCTACCTTCTGCAATTCTTTCACTGAAGCAGTGCTGTCTACTTAAGATGTCTGTGTACCTCAGAGTATATCCCATGTCATTCTTACTGCACAATCTAGTGCTGCTGATATAGCTTGAACATTTTTGAGCCTCTTATCATCCTGAAATGTTATCAAATGACTACTGAGGAAGAAAGATTGCTTTAATATTTTAAAAATTATTTAACATGATTCTGGAGGCTTTTTTTTTTTCTTTTTTTTTTTTTTTTTTCTGCCTTCTGGTAAAGACAAAATCCTGTCAGTAAGTGCTTCTTATGTTTTGAGAAGTGTTTTGTTCCCCTTCTCTGCCCTAAGTGATTCTGTCAGCACTAAAACACACAAGTATGTGCACACACACAGAAAAGCAAGCATCAAGAACAGTGCAGAAATGACTTGCTGCGTAACTGTTTCATTAGAAGTAGATACTGGGTACCTTTATTTTCATTGATTCAAATACTTCTGAATTTAGCTGGACTATTCACAAACATGAGGTTACTCTGAGATGTAAGCTTTTTGCAGATTTGGAGCCTTGTGTTTGTTTTAGTTCCATGTTCCCTATGTAAAAATACAGTTGAATTTTAGAAAGTATGCCACAGCATAAAGTATCAGAAAAATAGCTTCACCTAATCACATATTATTCTGGTGTTTTTTTTGCTTCTGTTTTTTACTAGTATTGATTTATCTTCTAAAAGGCTTCTCCTGATTTTAGACGGAACTGAAATCAAATCCCTCAGGCTTTGACTGTGTTGCTGGAGAAGCCTATTAGGATTTTTAACATTCCAAGTTGCTTTCTGAACAGATTGCACCAGCTAGCTGATGAAACTTGAGCTAATTACTCTAACGTTGACAAATGCACTAGAGCAAAAAAGTCACATTAAAAAAAAAAAAAAATTACATCTCTTCAAGAGACACAGAGTAGATTCAGAGTGTAATAGAGCTATTTTAGAGGAGGTTTCTTTAGGGAGAGAAGGAGAAAAGAAAAAACGTAAAAAACGTTGCTATTTAAAAATAGTATGTGCCTTCTCTGACTATTTTTGAATTAATGTTAATGGAAAACATTTCAGTCCTTAAGAGACTGAGATAAATCCATTTGAGAGTTGGTAGATGTTTAGAAACACCCTTTACACGGTGGTCCTGCTCTGTTAAGGGACACCAAAAATGTCTACAGATCTTTTTGGTCTGTAGTGTCAGATCAAGAGAGATGAGTCATGATCACTGAGCACAGCCACCATTGCCACACTCGTGCAGTACACAGTTCTCTAGTGTGCCAAGTTGACTGGTACTTCATTGAGTTCCTCAAACTTTCCTTACCAGAGGTAGATAAGCATTTCCTATGAAATATGAGGGAGTTGCTAGCAGTGAGAGGCTGTATTTCAAAAGGATATAAACTATCAAATTTATAGGTATGGTTAAATTCAGCTTCAGAATATCCAGATTATGGATATTGGAGAAATACGGAGGAAATTCAAGTCCTGAAATAAGGATAACTTCATGCTCAGGCACATCAATTGAAAAATAGATTCTTAGCTATGTAATAGTACACTCACAATGAAGGGAAACTGACAGTAATAATATTGTACCATCTTTTAGTTATTTTAAAGACAATTTTGGAAAAAAAAAAAAAGAATTATTAGAAATCAAAGACATACATGCACATTAAATGTACTTCAAACACATTTAAATCTGCGCAAATTTTGAATGTCAAAGAACAACCAAAAATGCTTATCTGATTGCTCATCTTTCAGTTCAGTACTCATTAAGTTTAACTAGAAGCAGTGCAGATGTGACATGAAGATTTCCTGCCATTTAAACTTACTGTGCCTTAGAGAAATGTACCTTCACTTTCTTTTTTTACTGTTTACTTAATAGTTTTGACCTTTTAGCCAATTGTCCTTATCCATCATTACAGTGCATGATCAATCATTTCATGCCTTGTCATCTACAAAATATTAGCAAGAAGGAAAAGTTTTATGTTTCTTTGCCTTTCTTGAGATTTTGTTGGATTATCTTCATGTCTAGTAGGAGGGAAAAAAATTACTTTAGTTTACAGTGGTTTAAATTCATTCATTCTTGAATACAAATGGAAGGAGTTCAGTGGAAGTTTAATTTGTTAATTTTAATTGCTATTTATGGTCAATATTTAAAATTCACCAAACACTGTGCTTGTGATTCACTATCTTCCTTGTGTATTTTTGAGCAATAAACATAGGTAAAAATAACCCGTGGCAACACGTGCCTGTGCACACATCTGTGTACATATGTATGAATGTGCTGTCTAAGGATGGTTCTTCAGTTAAGCCAGGGCTGCAGGTTTCTGAAGATAAAGATAACCTTCATGACAACCACCTTGAACAAGGATAAAATGTTCAGGAACTTAAAATTTACAAAAACAAAGCCTCACTTAACAAGACTTGTCTGTGTCAGACAGAACAGTGTAAAGATCGTGAGCTAGGAAGGTCACTGTAATAAAGAGTGACACTCTGCAAACATTTCTGATTAAGACCTGAAAACAGTCTGCGCCTACCAAAATGCTTTTCTCTGTTAAGTATAGCATTGTTTAAACACCTCCAATGTTTCTGTTCCCAGGAGTAGCATGTGAACTGCTTCCCAGAGGAGCCCTCTGCTGTGTTCCAGTGAATGGTATATAAGAGACTAGTGGCTTATCCATACAGTTACTGGAACACGGTACAATATTGCTTGTGATGAGGGTTAAGTGATTTTTAGGATCTGAGTGCTTGCAGAAATCATGTTTTTTATTTAACTTGTCTTCCTTTTCCTGATAATAAACCAGAGGTAACAGCACTTCCCAACTTCCCATGATGTATAGATGAAGATCAGGAAACAAAACACGAAGATGTTTGTAGCTACTTCATGGTGACCTGGTAATGGGGGCACCTAAAGTACTTTTATACCACTTCAGCAAAAACATCCATTTGCATCCATAAACTCTAAAGAATCATGCCTATGTTTGAATATTTCTTTGATTTTTTTCTTTATTAGTCTGTGTTCCTTTTTGTTCCTAGAAGGGGTTGCTTTGTGTTGATGTGTTATGGAGGTAGAGCAGTTAGGCAAACGATTTAGAGGGAATGAAAGAATGTGGCGGAATACATATCAGGTGGAGTAAGAGGGAGGGAGACCAAGCATGTAACAAACCTTGAGCATGCATTATTTGTACAATTATTTGGCATTCCTTCTTAACTGCAACAAGTCAGTCCCCACAGTGCCTGTTAGCAGCAAGCATGCTATTCATTATCCGAACCTTTGAAGCATTCCAATTTTATTTGGGATAATTGGGGTTGTTCTAACAACAGTTTTTCTGTGATCATAACGCAGAGCATGAAATTGATAATATAAAGAAAGGTGAAGATACAAACATACTACTAAGTTTTGGGGCTTGTAAGGCAAGTTTTGAACAGGTCTAGTTGTAATTCTTTAAAATATACATGTCCCTTTGATGTTGGATCGAAGTAGGAGCCAGACATAATACTAGCAACTTAGTGGCTTCAGTGGTGAACAGCAACTGAGCGGTACAGAAACAGGGGAGCATGCTTTGAAGTGCTTGATATTACACAGGAAAATATGCACTTCAATAAGAATGTACCATGTGCGAGAGGCTGCTGTTGAGATGAGCTTTAAAGTCAAAAGAAGGGCAGGAGCAGGAAAGTTCATGTTCAGGTTTGTATCTGAACCTTCTTGAAGCTTGCGGGGATATTCATTTCCTCAGTCAGCACAACTGATAGAAAGAAGCAAATTTGAAGTTGAGGTCCAAATCAAAACTTTCAGGGTTGATGGATCTATGTTTTCAGCTCCAGTTCAGTTTTGATCTCTAATACCTTTGCTCTTCAACAGCTTTTCAACACTGTAGTTCAAAGGGCTCTATAAAAATGGAGGGAAGAGCTATATAGTTAACCTTGTTATTGCTGAACACAATCCAAAGCACAAAGCTGTGTCTCACGGAGGTGGCTTGTGAATGGTCCCCCAGCCCTGCACTGGTACAGATAGGTATACACCCCTAGTGATCTATTCAAAAGGGCACAGTACTCCTAAAGTCATTCTCTTAATGAGGCAGCTTCTCTTCAGCTGATCATGCACTTATAATTTCTACTAAATGTTTAAGGCTTATTGAATGCAGGAAATAACTAATGCAGTTGGAGTGAATTCAGGATGTCCATTGTCCACTGATCAAAAATTGGCAACTTCTTTGCTTAATATTAGAATGTTCATTCTATAAGAAGCATCATTCTTCAAAGTACAATTTAGTTATTTATTATTTCTGAACTCAAGTGCCTGATTCTCTATACAGTCATGCAGTTGTGCTGTTATTTGCAGCACTACAGTATTACCAAATAAGAATCAATCTTCAGAAATGGGACAATGAGCCTCTTATAGAGTTTTCACAGGGTACATCCCAAGGCTTTGTACAGGGAGATGTCCAAAAACCTTGATATTCTTTTGTTTGGGGTGAGGGGGAGATGTCTCTTGTACAGTGCCTGTACTACTGAACAAAATTTGTTCTAGACAATGTTCTTCTACTCTTCCTGTCCTCCTAGCCCTAATTCCTAAGGAACAGTAAGAATTCATAGTGATAGTATCTACTGGTATAAAGTTGCTAAATAAGTGCACTTTTCCTTACAACTAACACACTTTAACAACAACAACAACAACAACAAAAGAAAAATACCACCACCAACAAAAAAGCTCCTTCTGACCTTTAGACCATGTCTCTGGCACGTACTGTTGTGTCCCCAGGTTTGCCCTCCCAGCTGATGAATGTTGTAATGAGCCAGAGGTTTTGTGTTTCTATTTTAATATCCCCTGAGTGTTCACAACAAAAAGTAGTGAAGGGTTAGACAAACTTGTGTAAGAGAGAAAGAAAAAAAGTTTACATGCCAGTGAGTTCCACATCTTTATTTTAAGTAAAGAGAAGGAAAACTTTTGTAAGATAACTTCATCCCTCTCTTTCTGGTAAGTTGAAGAACTGTGAACAACCACTGCTTAGCCCCTTTGTCTGTATCTCTTATGCTTTGTCTTCTGTTATGTCTTCCTTCACAAAGAATCAGAAGCCCTGCAATCTTTGTTACTCTTCATAACCTTTCTAACATCAATATTATTATTACTAATTCTGCTGTATCCTTGTTGAGATTTAAAAATGCAATTCACTTGAACTCTGAATAGCAGAAAATTGAAGCAAACAAAATGATGCATTAAATGCATTTTAATAGGGAATTAGTGGGAAGTGAAGTGACTATGGAGAATCCATTCAATCATCCTACTGCTGTACATCTCATATTCTTTGTAATGTTCTCAATGTTCTCAAACAACATGGCTCCATGAAATCCTAGTTGGGCTTGGGTTTTGACTCCGCCTCCCTAAATTCCTAGCCAACATCTCTCCTTAAACCAAAATGCTTTGCTTTTAATCATGATTTTCAATGATTTCTTTGAAAGGGAGTTTAGACACAACTGCAGCTACCACAGCACCTAACTTCACTTAGATTTACTTTCACTGTAAAGCCACTGGTATAGATGTACTGAAAATATGATTTTGGTGAAGACAGAAGAATCTGCACATGCATGCAGCTGAGAGAACTGGATTGGGAAAAATAGTGACAGAAATCTGAATGATGCAGCTGAACTACGCTTGTTTGGCACAAGAGATAAAAATAATTCCCAAATTAGCTGTAACATTGCTCACTGCTACAAGCAGGAAAACTTTAACTCCTTATTTATTACATACTGGGCAGTTTGGTTTCCTTGGATTGATTGATTGATTTATTCCCATCTATTGTCTGTTACAAATACCCAACAAGCAATACCCAATTCTACTTTCACAGACAATAGCTCGGCCAGCTGCTCTCACTCCTTATATACTCTCTGGCTTTGCTTACTCCTGTTTTCATTAGCACCACCTGTTCATGCTTAATGAGTCTTAACAGTCACCAAAGAGTTAACTTGCATCTTAACACAAATAGAAGGATATAAATTTCTAATGGGGTGAAGGGGAAACAGTAATGATTTTCTCTTTGCAATCAGTTACTGTTTGTGCTTAGGCAGCAAAATTTACGTCTCTTGTTAAGAAGGATTAGTTTCTTTCACTTCTTGTTTGGTTAAATTTTGTTTTCGTGCACCAGCAAAATACTGTAGTGCTTGGTTTGCAAAACCTTCCAGAGAAAATTATACGTGAATATATCCATTAGAGGCACCTTTTTAAAAAGGAGTAAACAAAGTAAAAACAATGGATCACGAGTTTGAGAGGGCTGCTTTTGCAAGTAAATTTGAATTTCATTTATCTGAATTATACACACAGATTAAAAGAAAATGGGCGGGGGGAACACTAACTATACAAAGACAATGGACAAACTAGCAAGAGAGGGGAAACTATCTTAAAGTGACTTTAACGCTTATATCTAACCTGTATCAAAGGTATGTGTCAGCTATGTCTTATTTCCCTACCCCAAATGACTGAGTATAAATGTTTTTCATGTGGATTTTTAATGTTAAGTGACAAGGAAAGGCAGTTGCTTAAAAGTATTTGACATTCATAAGCATCCGAAAGACTTTCTGTCATCTTCTATTTATCCATTCACTAGACTAGAAAAAGCTACAATGCTTTGTTTTTCTCCTTTTTCTCTCAGGGCATCAGTCAATGCATGTGTGCCAAAACCTCACTCTTCTCATCTATGCTTTGTGATGCCCGGATCTTCTGCTGTCTTTTCTCTCTTTACTGTCACCAAACAGCTTTTGTGTGCCTGGGAACAGAAAGGAGTGGCACATCTGGAATTTTCAGCCTTACAGGTTTACAAGGAGCATGCTCCTGCTCCTCCTGAAGGCAGTAGAACTGCCCCTTCCAGCAGGAGCAAAACCAGATTAGTTGTCAAGGGAAAGCTGCCACTGGGAGGGAGAGAGCAAAACAAAAAAATACTAAACATCAGTGCAGATGTTTTCCTCAAGAGCCTTGTTTTTCTGACACAAAACAGGAAACTTTTATTTAAGAATATATGTATGGATAATGTTCCTCAAAGCATTGGATTTTAACAGTTTTGCACTTAGTTTGTATATTTTGACATGTAACAATCAAGGCAGAGGATGGGAATGTGAGGGTTTTGAGTTTCATGTCATTGTTTGGTGGTGGTTTTCTTGCTTGATTTTTTTTTTTTTTCCTTTCATTGCTTTTGTTTTTGGATGCATTTTTTTTTTTTAAGCATGAAACATTCTTCTTAGATATCCGAACTAACTGAATGTTACATTTACATTTTTAATCATGCTCAAGACTATTAATGTAATGAAGATAGTAGTTCATCAAAATAATCTAAGGCTGTCCCACACTTAAGGAAATAAGTACACTTTAAGTGTGGGTTCAGGAGGGGGGGAAGGAATTGAAGGCAACCTACAGGGAAAATAGCAGAAATATTTCTGAAGGGTTCTAGATAATGTAACTGGCACATAAAATACAAAAGCACTTTGCATTTGTTACCTGTGGCCAAATAAAAAATACTTCTCATTGTCAGTGCTTCTTTGATCCTTTTAAGTTCTTCTTAAGTCCTCTTCTGTCAGAAGAGAAAATTAGAGTGCTACGGGATTCTACAGTGTCTGGTTCTTTCCATAGTGTTACTGCTTCTTTTCTTGTTCTCTTCTTCTATGGGTTTTCATAACTTCCTTTAGAAGTAGAAGAATGTGCAACCTGAACTATTCAACCGCAAGACTGCACAAGCAAGCAAATACAGGTGATGCTGGTGAAGGATGCAGGGGATATGGACAGTCATCTTCATGTTCCCATTCATGGTAGCAGCTGCAGTGTCTCAGGAATGGCGATACAGTAAGGTGTGCCAGTGGCAGTCTCCTGAAGCAGATCTGTCTGTGGTTGCTAGTGGCTCGAGAGAAAGAACAGAAGGCAAACCAATAGGCTCTCTTTCAGCTGCTGCTATAGAAGTAGGAAAAAATCCTAAGCATAATGTGGTTTCCTTCTGGGATATCTCATGTCAATGTGACAGCAGTAGTATTAATAATACAAACAACATTCTAACAGCCAGTCACACTTTTCACACATTCTTCTTCGTAGCTTTTACAGTGCGTGTAAGTACACAAAAGGTGTGCAGCAACATGCAGCAGGTTAGTTTGGACCCATGTAATCAATTTGTATAAGCAGTTTGCTTGTGTAGCAAGCACTATGTAAGCTTGTGGTTGCGTTCTGCCTTATATTTTTAATTTTGGCTTCAGTCTAAGCATAGTGCACTGGACCCGGGAAAAACAGGAGTCCAACAATAGAAGTGCTGCTGGCGACTCTGCTGTAGTTGCATACGATGCTGTTTTAATACTTAGCTGATATTCAGGAGCTTTCACTCTTGGGTTGAAGAGATCTGATTGAAAATCAGATACAGACATATATGGAGAATTCCAAGATCCTCAGTTGCCTTGAAGTTAAGTGGAGTGGGCACTTGATTATTATGAAGGCTAGAATTGGATTGAAGAATCATACTTAGAGGTGTAATAGAGCTCAGAAAGTGCCAGACCTTGGAAGTACCTAGCCCTTGATTGTAGCAGCTGGAAGTGATTTAACAAGTACTTGAGGTGACAGAATCAAATGCTTTATGTGATGAATGGGCTGTTTCAATATAGCAAATGATTTTGCTCTTTAAAAATCAGAATTAAACAGTTTGTTTTTTGTGAGGAGTGAGATCATGGTGAATTATATGCATGCACGTGCCCAGAGACATAGTATTTCATGTTAAGCTTGTCTTTATAATAATATGTTCACTTATTTTTGAATTTATTGCTGTGCACTGGTCCTTCTCCTTAGGGTAAAAAATACAGTCTGAGTGTGTGTTTTATGCATGATGGTGTCCTAAGAGGCTGAAATTGAATGACCTAAGTAGATCCAGCTCCTTTACTTAATGATTTACTAAGCTAATACATTTTTCATTTAATAATATGTCAATTTCAAGAGACAAATAACTTCAAATATCTACTGCATAATACTTGGCTATTTGGTGTCCAGGTGGCTCTGTACAAAAGTGGATGCAGACTTGAGAGGAATTCATGGGATTTTTTTTGTCTAGCTGATGCCCCCTAGTCTAGCCACTGACAGTGCTTGTCACGTGGCTTACTTAACACTGTCACATCTATTACTCCAACTGAAATGTAAAAACAAATCTTGAAAGAAATTCTACCCCACCTGACACTTCCATTACACAGCAGAAAGACTCATTTCTTCGTTCGCTGTGGCCAAGACTGTAGTCATTTCTTACTATAGAATAAAATTTCCCATCTGAACCTTCCTTAACATTGAAGTCAAACTTGATTCTACAGCTGTTTAGTGAGCAGGACAGCTAGTTGTAATGTTACAGTGTTAAGCTTTCCTTGTACTTTTGTATAGGAAAGGAAAAACATGAAATCAATATTTAGTCTTGGACTTGGTACTGACCAGAATGGTTTAGACTCTAAGAGTGTTGAAGCACCTCTCCTGTGAAGAAAGATGGAGGGAACTGAATTTGTTCACTCTGGTGAAGAAAAGCCTTCTCTGAGACACAGTGCGACCTCACTACAGCCTTCCAGTACTTGAAATAAGCTTACAAACAGGAGGGATACTAACTTTTTACCTTGTCTGGTAGTGATCAGACAAAGGAGAATGATTTTAAACTAAAAGAGAGGAGATTTAGATTAGATATTAAGAGGAAATTCTTTACACAGTGGGTGGTGAGGTGCTGGAGTGGGTTTCCCATAGAAGTTGTGGATGCCCCATCCCTGTAGGCACTCAAAGACAGGTTGGATGGGACCCAGGAAGGCTGATCTAGTAGGTGACAGTGCTATCCACGGCAGAAGGTTGGAACTAGATGGGCTTTAAGGTCTCTTCCAGTACAAGCCATTCTGAGATTTTACAATTCTGTGTCTGTTATTGCTCTGCTGTTGCTGAACTGAAGCTTTTAATGCATTGAGTAATGAACACAACCAGTCCCAAAAGACAAACAGAAGAGTGACTGCATTTGTAGGATCATTGCTTTAACATATCAACTAAGGGAGCACCTTTGGATGTCAAAGATGATGTTGCGTTGAAGATGAGCTGCATGTACACAATTTATTCCCTTCCCATTTGTGATTTCTGATCTCTCGTGAACTCAAAGAAGATTGCAGAAGGCTAGAGTTTCTTGTAAGTCATAGGATTAGTTGCTTTAGGAATAACCAGTTGGCAGTGAATGATCTTCATTTCTCCCTTTGTTTTGTCTATTCAGAAATTAGATAGATGCTGACCTTTGAGAAGACTGGCATCCTGAATTTGGATGAACCCTGGTCTGTATTTATGAATGTTTGGTGGTGTTTCCTGCTTCTGTCTTTTGGGCTTTGTGTTGCCTTCTGACCTAAGTACTGTACATGTCTGCAGATTTGAGGTTTTGATGCAGAGCTGGTACTGAAACATCTCTGATTTGACTATTTCTCACATCAAGTATGAAGAGAAACAATCTTTTCCTTTAAATCATGCATTACCTCTTGAGCTCTGAAAGAGACACCTCATGCATAGAGGGGGTCAGCTATCGACTGTTGATAGGGTAAGGTCTGCAGCCTTGCACTGGAGCACCCATTCACACAACCTCTTCCCTTTTCCCTAGAGGAAGCTAACTCCACTACTTCTCTTTCATTATTTGTTTTTGCATCCCAAACATGCCTGTATTTACAACCAGAAAGCCAATGCATTTCATGTAACAGTAGCTTCTTCTTACCGAAGAGCAGAGCATCTCCTAAGAAAAAAGATGTTATAGAATGCTTAAGGATGTAAGGAATTTTAGCAAATTAGCAACATCTCTTGTTGGGACCGGGCAAACTTTAGCAGTATGGCAAAAATTCAGGTATACAAAAAGTCTGGGCCACTCTGATGTTAGGAAGCTGTTGGTTTAAATTAATGAATGCTGTCAGTGGTTATATATTTATAGGTGCTACCTTTTGGCATTTATAAAACATATGTTGTTACTTTTTTTCCAGAACTGAAAAACAGGTTTGAAATGGATATTTTTTTCTTCATGGATATTTACATAATTATACAGAGTATGAGTGTTAATGAAGAGCTAGTAATAAAACTGGATGAATTAGCATGACTGAGTGACTTAACGCAATCCTGTTGATCATGGAGTTAGGGATGGCTTACATTTTGCCAGACCTTTTTAATTTTTTTTAAAGTAATCTCTGCATTTGCACATTTGAATTTGAACTTTCATTAATTATAGCTTTATTTATTTCATGAACATGAAACTTCATTGACTTAAGTGTTTACATCAGTAGAACACCTATTCTAAAATATGTGCACCTGACAAAATTGTTAATGAACAGTTCACCACCACCCCCAGCATGAGTACAGTTTAGAGTCGCTTCAGTTAAAGGAAGTTACATCTTTCCTCTTTCTAATACTCTGAACATTTTTTGTTTTTGTATGCTTTTAAATTGCAGGCTGAGTTCTCTTTTGAAACTAGATGTGGCAAAGTATATGGAAAAGAAAAATGTATGTAGAAGAAGGGTACTCCTTTAATAACAACACTATTCTTCCTTCATCTTCTCCTCTCCTAGTACTGTTTGTTACTGTGACCTCCACCCTGACACAGTCATCTAGTGGAGTCATTCAAGCATGTTGTAAGAACTAAGTCATCTGATCTTTTATTAAGAGGAACACCTGAAGTGACGTTTGCTTCTGACTCTGTTATGAGGATAATCAGTGGAAAATAATAAGTGCAGGATTTGGAGAGAAGTAATATCTTAATCTTAGCAAGAATGGAGGTGCCAAATCAATTGAGTGCCTATGGCTTTTGCACATAGGTACACCATTGTTTTCAGTGAAGCCTGATCATAATCTCACCAAAGTCAATGCAGTGTACCCTTATCATCTTTAATGTGACTGAAAAGCAAGAATGTGTGTTGTTAGATGATAAAATAATTCTGATTTTCCCTTTGGGTCCTTTCAAAATTTTACCCTTAAACTAATAATGGCAACTGGGACAGCAAAAAAAAAGATTTTTATGTGATAGGTTTGAAATTTCTGCTGTCATAATCATTTTTGGCAGAGAGATGCTAGAAGTAAAAATATCAAGTTTGTTTGAAGGACAACTTTGTTCAGAAACTCTGCATGTGTTATTTCATTCAGAAGTGAGGCTTCCTGATAGCTTTCTTGCTCTACTTTCTGTGATTCCTCATATTGCCCCATTTATAGGGCTGGAACATAAGATCATCAGTTCCTGAAGTTAACTACTAAATATTCAAGCACAAAGAAAATGCTGAATCTTAACATTGAATGTGTTCTTTCTTTGCCCCCCTTCTGCCTTCAAAGTAAAAGACAATAAGATACCTATCTGATGTGGGATTTATTAAATCTGTGACAGTGATAACTTAACACTGAGTGTGCATCTATCTTTGTTTAATTCTTTATTAGTACAAAAGATACAGCTTGTGTAAACAGTGTTACCTGGTATATGATTTCACTAATAAATATGGAAGGAGGGCTCACAGTTTGTGAGCTTTCAGGTATATCTTCATGCAAGTATAGGAAGAAAATTGGAATTGCACTACAGAGTTTAACAGCCAGAAACATGTTATGGCATATGCAGTTTGTGAGATTAATACTGTCAGGAAGTATGGCAAGAGTGAAGCCAGTTTGAAGTGAAGTTGAAATAAAGTTGTCAGGCCATACTTTTTTTTTTTTTTTTTTTTTTTGACAGCAAAATAAATAAAACCTTTTGTATGGTTAATGCACTGTAAAGTAGCCAAGTCTGTGCTGAATACCAGGAATTAAGAGATTCCCTTCTGTCTAGTCAAGTGTATCTGAACACTCATAAAGTGTTATTTGTAGATACAGATGAATCAATCTTGTTCAGGAATGCTCTGCTTTCCGTGAATGGCATACTAGTTCAAAATAGGGCATATTTATTTAGACCTCTGTTAATCAGCATCAGAAACAGAACTCTGCCCCAAAGTTGATATAACAAGCATACATTTCAAACCTGGGGTTTGTTAGGCTTTTGGACAATGGATTTAGACTGTCTATTCTTGTTTGTTGTAAACTTATGCTAATAGATTGCTCTATATTACAGTTCATGAAGGTGCTTATCTCAAACACAAACACAGTCAGAATGCAGGAGAGAGAAAGACTTCGAAAGAAAGAAAGGGTTTTTGTTTTGGAATTTATCCAGAGAGAATAAATCTATTTTAACAACTGAAAATGAGGGTTGTATTTAATTCCCCAACAATCTGTGCCTATATTGAGCTTGTAATTTAGAAGTAATTTTGATTGTAAACATGGACAATCTGAGACTATATCTATAACTGTCATTAATTTTACCACCTTTTATTATTGATTATAGAGGGTTTTTTTGCCCATATCAATCTTTTTTCTACTCTTTCATTTTGTTATCTATCAATACTCCTTTGACTTTTGCAATTAAATGCATGTGGTATTCATAAAATTGTCCTTTCTCAGAATGATTGGCTGAGAACATCTGAAGGACATTAAGAAAGAGAGGTATGAGGGGGTATTTCTGTGGGTACTCCTTCCTGTTAAGGATCAGGAATTTTCCCTCTTCCACTCTCAGCTGAACTTTGCTCGCTTCCAAAGTGGGAACATCCACTGTCTTACAAGCATCGCACTGGCCAACCAAACAAAAGAACCCCAACCAACAAAAATCCTTTACAGAAACATTGTCCTTTTACTATTTGTCTGAAACCTGGTCAGGTGGTAGAACACCAGTGTTGTTTCAGGGGAAGAGGAGTTTTGATTTCAGAATAGCAGAAATAATGTTCAGAAACAGTTGAAAATGATTAATTTTAGAGGGTGGAGTGTGGTCCCACACAACGAACAAGTTTGAAAGCTAGGTTCAAGCACGAATTTCCTTGCAGCTTCATGAATTTCAGTCTGAGGTTTCAGTTCAGGCCTGGTTTGTAGAGCTGTTCCTGTGAAAACAAACTGCTACAAGCCCATACAATTTTATCTGTGCATGGAAACATTATTTTGCTACTTAGATCTCCTGGCTAAAAGCGCTTTAGTCTCTCAGCTTTGGAATCTTGTCTATGCAATCTCTTACTTAAGCCAGGTTGTAGTCTTTCAGATCATGGCTGTCAGGAATGCTCTCTACAAGTCATTTGCCTCTTGAAGTTAGGTGTAACTGGTGCCAGAGTGGCATGGAAGGAAATGTCTGTTCTCTGTAAAGCACAGTGCTCCAGGGATGCTTGGACAGATCGGTTAAGGGCAGCTCCGGTTATCTGTGCAAAAATGGTATTCTCCGTTCTCTCATACTCACTGCTTTGATCTTTCTTAACAGCCTGCAAAGGAAGAAGCATATAGGTCAGTTCAGTCAGTGCTCTCCTCTCTTGTTGTGCTTTCTGGTATTTGCCTTGAACCGGTTGCCTCTTACTGTTTAGGAAATGATCTCTCTAGTTAACTTACACAGAAACAGCCATATTTTATGGCATCTCAGATTCTGCTTTTTCAATTGAGAATTCAGGAACCATCATATTTGGTTTTTCTCCTTTAACAAACCCAACATTGATCTTGCAGATCATGCGTGCTGCACTGTCAGACAAGATAGATAATGACTTGAACTGCAGCAAATGGGGACTATATGACATCACACTTTTGTGAGCAGAGAGATCTGTAATCTTATTTAGTTTGACAGGTATAAAGGGCATTTCAAAAACTGATTATATTTGCTGTGATTTTAAGAAGGTCTGGGACATGACTGGAAAATCTTCACCCAACCTATTCCCCAGGGAACAAACTCTTCTAAAGAATAATGCAAAGTGCTTTTTTTTTTTTTTTGGGGGGGGGGGGGGCATGAAAAAAGAATGTGTTTTCTACATTGTAAATAATACATAATAATATTCCCCATGAAGGCTGCAAAGGTGAATGTGGGGTGCTAGAGCTTAATCTCAGTCAAATTTTGTTTCGTTCTACAGCCAAGCTTTGTCAATCAATGGGAAAAAAGCTGAACAGGAAAAAATATCTGAACAGCATGAATGCAATTCACTGCAGCTCTAGAGGATGTATGAATCTGTGCTGATATAGAATGGCTTAGATTGAAATGGACCTCAAGATTCATGAGGTTCCAACCCTCTGCCACAAATGGGGTTACCAGCTTGCTAGATCCAGTACTAGACCAGGATGCCCAGGGCCCCATCCAACCTCGCCTTGAATACCTCCAGGTACAGGGCATCCACAACCTCTCTGGGCAACCTCTTCCATCTCCTCACCACCCTCTCAGTGGAAAGCTTCCCTCTGACATCTAATCTAAGTCTTCCCTTAGTTTAAAACTATTTTCTGTCATTATCTGCCCATGTAAAAAGTTGATTTTCTTACTATTTATAATCTCCCTTTAAATACTGGAAGGCTCTCCCCACAATCTTCTCTTTTCCATACTGAACAAGCCCAGTTCCCTCAGCCTGTCTTCATAGGAGAGGTACTCTAGCCCCTGGGTCATCTTTGTGGCTTTCCTCTGAACCCTCTCCAAAAGGTCCACACCATTCCTGTATTGGGCACTCCAGACATAGATACGATACTCCAGAAGGAGCCTCACTGGAGTAGAGAGGGACAATCACCTTGCTCTCCCTGCTGGCCACCCCTCTTCTGATGCAGCCTAGGATACCACTGGCCTTCCAATGCTAGCTCATGTTAAGTTTTTCATCTTCCAGGACCCTTAAGTCCTTCTCAGCAAGACTATCTCAAGTTTTCCCAGTCTGTATACATATTTGGGGTTGCCCTAACTCCAGTGCAAAACCTTGCACTTTGCTTTGTTGAACTTCATTATGTTCACATGGGCCCATTTTTCAAGTTTATTCAGGTCCCTTTGAATGTCATCTTTTCTGTCTGTCATATTAACTGCACTGCTCAGCTTAGTGTCATCAGCAAGCTTGCTGGCGTTTCACTTGGTCCCGTTATCTATGTTACCAATAAAGATGTCCAATAAAGAATCCTGGGGAAAAACACTTCTTATTGGCCTCCACCTGGGCATAGAGCCATTGACCTCAACACTCCGTTACTTTCAAACCAAGTCCTTGTACACCAAATAGCTCACCTTTCAAATCCATCTCTCTCCAATTTAGAGGTAAGGATGGGGTGGGGAATCGTGTCAGAGGCCCTGCAAAAGTTTAGATAGAGGACATCTGCCCCTCCTGTCTTCTCTAATGCTGTCACTCCCTCACAGAAGGCCACCAGATTGGTCAGGTATGACCTTCCCTTGGTGAAGCAGTGCTGGCTGTCACAGTTCACATGCCTTAACGTGTCTTCCAGGAGGATCTGTTCCATGATTGTCCCAAGCACAAAGGTTGGGCTCACCAGCCTGTAGTTCCCTGGGTCCTTCTTCCTCATTTTCTTATAAATGAGAGTAATGTTTCCCTTTTTCCACTCACTGGAGACTTTAGCTGTGTAAGGGAACTGTTACGTCATTGCCTGAACTGATGATCAGAAGGCGTGGACCTTGGGACTATCCCTCCCTGGGCTCATTTAAGGGCTAGCGCCGAAAGGGAGGATATCTCCTGGGTGAAGACTGCTTTCTGAGAAAGTAGTGTTCTGTCGCCAGAGACCCTATCACCAGTTAGGTGAGTTAACTTTTTCCTTTATATAATTATTGACATTCTTAATGACATTTTTCCTGGTATCATATAGATTTTATCAGAAGCAATTTCACTGCTTCCAAGAAAGAACCAACTGACAGCCATGACTTTTCAAATATGACGGAGAGCAGCTCAGTGACCATATCAGCAAGCTCCCTTAGGACCGTGGATTGCATGCTATCCAGCTCAATAGACTTGTACATATTCAGTGTAATGAGGCGGTCTTTGACTTGCTCAGACCTGATAGTGGGGAGAAGTTTGCCCCCCTAGTTCCCAGCAAGAGGTTCAGGGGTGTCATATACATCTATACATTCAAATTCTTCTCTGATTGTAAAATCCCTATGAGCAGGTAGAGATGAAATTCAGCTTTCCTGCAGTTTTCATTACCAATCCTGCTGAAACCAGCAGACTGATGTGACATTGTCAATTGAGATCAACAGATGTGACAGCGTCTGTAGGAGTTAAACTTTAGGAATGGGCCACAAAGATAGCAGCTGGGTATGTATATTATTATTCTCTCTAAAGAAGGCTTTTGGTAGCACCTGAATTGTGGCTGCTTGGCTGCACCCATGAAAAAAGGATGATGAAGGAATACACTGAAATTCAAGTTCATTGTTCTGAAACTTGGATGCCTCTCTAAAACCTATTCTGGGATTCACAAAGCTACTTCTGCTCTTGAGTGTCAAAATAACTTTTTCATATGCAGTTACCACATTCAATTATTTTATTTTAAAGTATAACTGGAATAAGTGCCCTTTATTCACACAGACGGTACATCCCTAGAGGATCCAAACAGGTTACAGGGATGGCTAGACTGCTGACTTCATCCCACAGATGGCCTGAAGCAGGAAGCTGCAGCACCTCCTCTCTCCTGCAGCTGTATCCTGGGAAGGAGGACAAATTGAATACAAACAAGTAGAGGGAATGGTCCTCAGCTGAGGGATGAGGGGCTCCTAAGGACTGTCCTGGGGCACTAAAGAGCAGTTTGGGTGAGATATGAGCTTTGCTATTTACCCAGTTGCTGAGCCACCCATATGCTTTTATTTTTGTCGAGCCCAGATGCAAGGATAAGGCCCTCTGCTGGGAAAAACAAACAAACAAACAATCAAAAAAAACCCAAACATGCCTTTCTCACTCCATCTGCATCCTACCATAGTTTCCTAAAGTGTATTGCTGAAACAACAGCTTCTAAATGAATTAAATGTAGAATGCATGTTTCACCATAGGCTCACTAGAATCTTGTCATGGGAAGGTGATTTACCCTGCAAGCCGTCTTTGATGCCAAAGGAGAATATTTCTGCATATTCCGAAGAAAATATAAAAATTATTTATGACATTAAAATTAGAAATTGTGATTTGTCATGCTGATAACTTTCTCGATGTGTCTGTGTGGCTGAAATTGAAACCCTTTAATCTTGGTCTGCTGGTCTAATCTTTACAAAGACATTTCTATTGTAAATATTTTTGTGAATTCCTCCCCTCTGTCTTTTGATATTAAATATGTCCAGTTCTGCTGTCACTGAGATGAATGGAAATATTTTACCTATTACCCCTGAGGACAGAGATGTGCATGGCTACAGCTTCCTGTTATGTCCTGCCAGGAAATTATGTTTTTTTTGCTAATGGTTATAACATAAATTTTAAGCCAGTTTAGTGTAAATATTAGAGGACTGATAAACTTCCTGTAGAAGAGATGCATCTTGTCCATATAATGCACTTTGAGGTAGTTGTAAAGGATCAAATTCAGCTTGGTCTCACAGAATCTGGAGTCTTATCCCTTCTGTTTCTCCTTCTGATCATGGAGCACGATGGTTCCTTAAGTGGGTCAGGACAGTATTCTTAAATATACCAAATTGAAGAGCAGTCACCTCTCATCTGTTCAGTCTGGAAGCAAAGGAAATGCAGGATGAGCATAATTTCCCTGCTGCAAAAGGATGGTCATTATGAGAGAGACTTGATGTGGCACATCTTGGAGGATATATTCCAGTCCCTGAAGAAGCAATCTTGCCATGTATGCACTTGAGTGAGCTTGTATGGATAATGTAGAATAAAAGACTAGTCCTTGAAGAGCTGGACATCAATGTTACTAGTCCAGTATTTCTTAGAATTGCTTTTGAATATAAAGTGAAAGAAAAGAAGTACATAAACAGTAACATTAAGTGTATGTATGCCATCTCTAAGAAATCACAACTTTGGAGAAATCTGTTTATTTCTGCCAGCCATTCTCTGTAACATCATTCTCATTTTCACTATTTTGTTAGCTCTGAGCTAAAGGCAGGTTTAATGCAAAATCATACAGCACTTACTGTGTGGCGTGAAAAATCCAGAGAAGCTCGATAGCTGCAGAAGGACAAACACAGAACAGATAGGAAGTGAAAAAAATTCATTTTGCTACAACCAGATCTTTTAAGGTGACTGTTAATTCTGAATATGTGGAGGAGACTGTAAATATCTTGAGAATAAGAATCTTTTCTGGCATTTAAGAGAATAAAAATCCTGATAATGGGGGTTTAAAAAAAAAAAAAAAAAAGACAGCATTATTTGTTACTCAAAAAAAATCCATAAAATGAATACTGAAAATCAAACAAACAAACTAGTCCTAAATATTTGTTGTGTATCTTCATGTGAGGAAAACAACCTATTGTGTTAATATGAAAAATGAATAATCATGTTAATATTCATCCACGTTCTCCTTGACATTTTTCTGGTGAAAGCCTCTTGATTACGCTAATAATTTTAAGGCAATTTAGACATTGTATGAATTATGTTACTGGTAGAGTCTTATAGCTGAGAAGAAGAAGAGAAAAACTGCTTTACCTGGGCTATGAATAAAACTCAGTGATGTTTTCCAATGTTTGTGTCCACTATGTGCGCTTTGTTTCAGGCACTGTAATTAAAAAAAAAAAAAAAGAAAAAAAAGCAAAACTAGGTAGTAAACTGGACAATGTAAGGTATTAAAAAAACATACAGAGAGGTACATAAGAATTTATTAGATCATCCTCAGAAAATATTGCAGTGAGCTTTGTAAATAGCTTCTTTATTTATTTTAAAATAGTAAGAGTTTTATTTATCTTCTTCACTTTCTTCTTCCCTCATAGTTTTTGTGGATTTCTTTTCTTGCTTCTTTCTTTTTTTCAAAGGAAACCTGAAGTCTTATACAAAAATTCAGTCAAAATATTCAGATTTTAACTTAGATATCCATGGCTTTTGTAACTGCAGTTCATGGCCAGTGGCTAAATTATGGTCAGTAGTCACAGTATGAATCTTCATGGTGGGGCGATTATTTTATTAATTCATATTGGAGCAGAGCAATCCTTGTTTGCTGTACAACAGGCTTATCTCCCAGAACAAGCTTCAGAAACCTATCCTAAGAAAAAAAAATAAAAATAGTTAAGGAAAAGGTGTGCGTCCCTCAGGCCATCTTTCAGCCCAGCTTATTCTAAATCTTAAGGAAATTACTTTGGTTTTCCATAGATTCCTGGAAGGGAAGAGACTCAATTCGTACCAAAGAATGTAAAATTCCCTCACAACCTGTCAAGTGACATACTGACAATGCTACATTTTGCTTTTGTGCCTCTTCTTTCCAAGTGGTAATGAATAATGCCCCATGAGAATGCCTCAGTTAAGAAGCTTGCAATAGAAGATTTCAACATGTCTGTTTGTTGTCGAGTGTGGATACTTTTTATAAAGTATGCAGATATTTTCTTTTAAAAATAAGACGAACCACTGCCTTACATGCCTTATTTTCCCTATCGCTTCCTTGGTTTGGAAAATGTGGGTGAACTACTTCTCAGATTTACAAATAATTTTGCAAGCCAACAGTGCTAACAACTTCCTAAATCATGTGGAACTGCCTGTTTCTAAGGGAGGGATTTACACAGTCAAAAATGTGTGAGTCTGTAATATGAATGTAAACACATCTCTCTTGGAAGTCCTGAAAAGCTGCAGCAGAGTTCTGCTGTTTTGTATACTCTGAATGTCACAAGCCCCTTGCCATAGTCTCCATCTTTGAGCAGAGAGCTGCTGCAATAAATAAGGGTCAGATATCAACCGTGCAAAATTTTGCATCATGCACTGTGTTAGGAAAATCATGGGAATGCTTCCTCAAATTATCATAAACAAATGGACAAAATTTGGACAACCAAAGAAAATATTCTTACAATAATTAGAGATAGAAGTCACAACAAAATACCAAGAAAATGAGAAAATGAATTCCAGTCCAACTCCCTAAGAAGTCTGACATCCCTTACTTGATTGAAAAGAAATGAAAAGTTCTGGCTGTGTGTAGGATGGTGAGGACAGTGAAAGTTACTTTGAGAAATGTTTTCTGACTTGCCTTCTACTAATTTCTGTTAAAGTCTCTTTGGAGCACCTGTCGGTTGTGAAAATAATTCATTTTGTCATGCCCAGTAACACACTTGTAGTCATTTTATGAAAGCTTATGTAGCAGTTTCACCTCTAGCTTTACCCTCTGTTATACTACATCACAAACTCATTTAAATAGTGATATTAATGTTTTTAGAGATCACTAGAAATGGTTGGCAGCATCATTGCAGTTAATGTCTCTTGGGAGCTATGCAAGGGAATTTTATCAGCTTGAGGCTGAGGTATTTGATGAAGTAATAACAAACTAGCTTTGAATTGTCTTTCATTACCCTTTATCTCTCCTAGAGAGAATATAATCTTATTCAAATTATAATGGCCTCTGTTATCAATGAGGTTTACTATTTATTTACCTGAACATGGACATGCAAATGTACATGCATTCTCCTCTTTTTTGCTGTACCTGTAATGAAATTCCTTCACTATCAGAATCATGCATGATCACAAATTACAAACTAGTTACTAGGAAGTGTAATTTCCTTAGCATTACAAGCATTAAAAATAAAATTAAAATCCAACTATTTTTAGGAGAAAAAAAAAGTATCTCGATAAGAAGTAAAATCCAATCACTAGACTTTTAATGTACCTTCAATTATCTTTAAGGTAAACATGATATTCTAGGCTGCCTCATTTCTTGACAGAGAAAGATGGGAATATAAATGTTTGAGTAACACGCCAGCAGGAGAGGAGTCCTGAAACGGCAGCAAATAAGGAGATTGAGGAGGCAGAATTGAACTTAACCAAACTCCTCAACCCAATCACCTCATCTTTTCTGGGGCTGGGCTTATTTCAGCAACAAAGGTAGGAACATGAGGCACAATGTTGTTGATTTATGTTTTATTAATTCCTGATGGTTGCTGAGTGCTCACTACATAAAAGGAATCCACAAGCTCAGAGTTGTACAGAGCAAAACCAGGGGGAAATATTTTTAAATGACTGGGCAGCAAGACGGATGAATCTATGCTGGTATACATTTCCTCTCTTTAGCTGAAATATATACTGTGAACAAGTCTATGGCCTTGCTCCAGTGGCTGTAAAGCTGCAAGTCAGACAGTAAATATCAAAATATTTTTCATTATCCTTTCTTGTCTTGAAAAGCTACTAAGGTAAAAGCAGGCAGGTGCTTTTTCTCCTTCATGAGCTGAGTCGGGATCTTTTTCCTGTTTCGGTTAGTACTGTAGGCTTTTAATTCTTACAGTCCCAGAACAAGCCATGCAAGAGCCTGAAAGCGGATTCCTTCCCGGATCTCTACTAGTTCATTAGATTTTTCTTTGCTACTTTGCCATGAGTCCATTGATTCTGATCGATTTCTAGTCAGCGTTTATTTGCTTCCACTTTAATTAAAAGTAGACAAGGGGAAGTGATTATTTAAGCCTGCCTTATCAGACCAGCGCTCAGAGTGAGGACAAACATTCTACTGCAAATGACAGATATTTTTTACCATACGGTCTTCAGCTTCTGTCCTGACAGAGGAGCATCAGATATGAGTTTTATTCTTTCTTTCTAATATAACTAGATAGAAACCAGGGATGTGACTATATATAGCATCCAATAATATTTATAGCAGTATTTATATCAAACTTCCTCTGGAATGTGAGTAATTTGTTGTTAGAATCTATCTGAAACAACTAGAAGTACATAAGTAGAGTGTAGGAAATAAGGATATTCAGTCCTCAACAGATGAAAGACTTACAGAGCATCGTGAGATCAAAATTTAAGAGTAATAGTTGTACATATCACGAAGTTCAAGTGGACCTAAAATAAGAGGCATGTTAAAGCTAGCTTGAATAGTAGAGGAGCGAAGAGCTCAGCAGAATGTGTAGAATTATCAAACATGTAAAAGTTAACTCAAATGTTTACTTAGAATTCAGCTGAGATAATTTGGAATTGAGAGGTAGAGCTCATAGTTTTTTAGTGTCTGACCAGGAGATTAGAACAACAATGTAAAAGTTTCTTAAAAAATAACAAAACTGTTTGAAATGAAATCTAAGTTGTAGCTGGTTACGACATTACATCACAGTAATGTACGACAGTACATCAAATTCATCAGAAATAGTATTGGTCAGATCAGTAGGTCCAATACAACTGGGGATGCGTAGGTTAGATGGTGAGGAAAAGAAGAGAAAAAGAATGGTGATTTCCCACAGTCAAACAGGCAAACTCAAATGCCATGAGATATTTCATGAATCTCTTGATAACCTGGGTCTTTTTTTTCTTTTTTTTTTTTTTCCTCCCTCTTGTAGGAGGAACATTCCTATCGAAATGAAGAATACAGGCTGGTATTTTTTGAGCAGAAAAGTAGATTCTAGAACATAAGATCTTCCTCCAGAATGCCAAAGATGCCTGATGTCTGGACGGGATGCCAGTGTAAAAAGCAAATGGGACTTTGGGGTTAGAATTCTGGGGACCAGGATAAAACCCAGATCTTGAATGGTGCAAAATAAAGCTGCGCTGCCCAAAGTATTCCATTTTACTTGATTAAACAAACAAACAAACAATCAAAAAACGTCATTATTTTGGTTATTTAAGATTTCCATTGTACTTATGGAACAGGAATTTCAGCCCTTCAAAAATATCTTGTGCACTTCTGTACTTTCAGTTAGATAGATCTGACATTCTAACTCCTATCCTGCTCTACATTTTTGGAAATCATTTCTCTGTGAGCTAGTTTCAGTATTAAGCTTTGCAGCGAAATAACTCTTTTAACTCTAGTGAAAAGACTATAAAATATCTTAGTAAATATATTAAAAGTCATGTTGTCACAAGTATGATCAATTTTCATAACACTAAGTGCAAGATTTTCAGATTTATCCTTAAGGCATGGAGGATAGCTAATGAAATTCAGTTTAATTTCTTGCTTAATTTATTTTCATCGTTACAGACCTCACTGATTCTCCATATTCAGACATAATAGTGAGAGTAGTACAAATGACATAATAGTAGTCTTGAATATCTCCACATTTAATTGCAAAAGAAGATATATAACTGGGAATTTCTTGTCTATTGTGGTGCTTAAGGTTTGGATCCTGAGCTTTTCCTCTAATTTCTCTAATTTCCAATTTCTGGAATTAGTTTGTAGTTAAAGTTGTGCGCTTTTCTGGTATTAAAAAAAACTTAATAAATAACTAGCTTTCACTTATTAAAATATGATCATTATTTCTATTGTTCACATTTGTCATTGTAGCATTTTTAAACAAGTGGTAGTAGGCAAGAAGCAGACAAACTTACTGACTGGAATTTGTATTGCATTCAGACTACAAAAAAAATCCAAGTCCATTGACCTTTCAGTATCATTTAGAGGCTTACAAATACACTCAGAACTTCTGATGGTTAAAGAATACAGGATTTTGTCTTTTAGCCTCTCTTGGCATTTGTAAATTCTAAATACTGTGTGCACTCTCCTACAAAAGATTTACCTACTCACTCATTTATCAAGAAATGTCTCTCATAAACCAAAAGAATAAGCAAATAACTTTCTAGGTAGCCATAACATAGAGTTCCATTCAGTGTATCCCCAGGCCAGTGTCTGTAAAAAAAAAAAAATTGTCCTAATTCATTCTTTTTCTAAAGTATCAAGGGTATTTTTGTTCCTTGTTTCAAAATGTCTTTCTTTTTCTGGCAGTCTTCCTTCAGTATCTAAAGCAGGTATGCTCCCTCTTGACTGCATAGTGATGTGAGTTGATAATTGAAGAAGAATCGCATCTTCTAGTTGGTAAACTAGTTCAAAGATCAATCTGTGCTCCAGTGTGTCTAATAGACTGAGAAAAGTACTTTCTGTCTTTCTGTAACAACAGGTTTGAAGTAGAGTTCATAACTTATATCCACTCTTTAACTGAACTGGCAGCTCTCTCTGATAGTAGAAGTGAACCTTATTGAGACCCTTCTGTCCATTCTTGTAGCTCTGTTTGTAGGTTTATTCATGACAGGTACATTGTATTAATATTGCAGACATTCCTAATTGCTGTGACAGTGTTGTTATTGTCAAACAGTGCAATTCAGAAATACATCTTGATATACAACAGCAATAATCGTAAGATGTAAAGGTCAAAATTAATTCTGATATGAAGTAGCTTGGAATGTGTAAGCTAGAGTTTTGTTTCCCTTTTAAAGAGAAAATATTCAGTCAGGAAGTTCTGCAGTTTGTGAGTTTGTGTAATTACTAAATTTGTTTATCTGCAGTAAGAAAGGATTTGATCTGAGATGTTATCCATAGAAGTAGGAGTTCAGTTCTAGCTCATTATATGAAGAACACTAAGAAAATTGTTTTGGCCTCAGCTAATCTGGACTCTTCAAGACCAACATGGATGTTCTGATTCCTGTTCTTGTGAATTTAATTCTCTGTGATCAACCTCATTAGATGAAGGTTTATGGGAATCCCAATTGTTTTTCTTCTCATCTGAACTGAAGTATCTTAGTAAGTCCAAATAAGTGTGAGGTCTGTAACCCTTAGCTGAGATCTCTGAGAAGAGGAAATGATATGGAGGTGGATAACATCATCTTTCCTCTTGACACCATTAAAATCTTCCCCCTGAATTGTGGATGCCGCATTGCCTTTCAGCCTATCTGTTAGTAACGTATCCTAGTGCCAGCTTTTATTTATAGCAGAATTTCTTACAGGGCTTTACAGAACTAAGTGCTACTCCTTCATTAGCATGAGTAACTAAATCTGTCACAATGTATCCAGTGTCAGCAGTAAATTGTTTCACAGCAACACTCAATGGAATCAGTACTGAATCTCAGCTGAATATCTCTAAGGGAATCAGTGATTTCATATCAAGTGCCTCATTTTTTTCCTGCACAGAAATGAACCCACAAAATGCTAAAGACTTTTTAAGGATGCAGTGTGAGCTGGATAGCTTCCAGCAAGTGTTTCATATCAAAGCTTGAATATTTTGATACTCCCCATGCCCACCTAATTCCAATCAAGTCAGTTCTGTGGGACAGTAACTAAGAAAAGTTCATTATCCTTGTAGTGTTTACAGTTATAAAACTTCCAGTACACTGTTTTAAATAAAAATAGGCATCAGATCTCTTCTCAGGCTGTGTTGCATTTAAGAATAGGAATGACTACGTTATTTTTAAGTAGCTCAACAGCTGATCTGAGTTTCTACTGTAAAGTGGACTTTGTCCTTTCTTTTGCTCAAAAGAAAGACTTGGGAAAGTTTGTTGTCAAGCCACAACAATTTTTGGGGAGAAGGGTCACTTGAATGTACTTCTCTGAAATGAATTAAAGAGAAGAGAAGGAATTATACTTTGATTTATAAATTAACAGTGGAATTTCTTGTAATCTATGCTAGAATTTCTTGGATATTTGAAAGGGTCAGAATCAGAAATCAATACAACTTCTTTCTTGACCTTTGGACCCATGGATTGTGCAAATGTAACATTCTAATGCTATAATGAACAGACAAGCTCTGATGCTGAAGTGAGAAAAAACAGTAGTAGTTCTGTCATTAGAAATATCATACCACTTCCAAATGACGGCATTTGTTTCAAACTTTACTTTTAGAAGGCATTATGTCAGCCAAAGCATACCAAACAAAAAAGTTCTTGGCACACTAGTAAGAGTTTGTTTTGCAAAGAGAAAACAAGCATATAACAGCTATTTTTGTGAGTGTCCAGGGAACACTGTAGCTTATTTTAATAACACAAATAAATATTTAATGCTGTTTTCCCTTCAGAATCCATTCACCTAGGGAGATAGCAGGAGGTAGACATTGTCTTTTCTGTTTAGTCCTCATGAACAACAAAACCATTTATTCACTTCCAATCATCATCTAGAAAACTGGTTGAGGTAATACATTTACCAAAACATTATGGAAGACATTATTTTGTCACTCATTATCATTTATACTTAGAAATGACAATCGCTACTGTTTATGAGTTTAATTTATAATTGAAGTAGAATTTTGAATGTCCTACAGACTAAGTGTCATCAAAGGATAAGCATTCCTACAAACCACCAAAACATACTACGCAAGCTTGAGTTATGAGATTTACTTGGCAATTTATACTGCTTTGTTACTGTAGCTGGTAAACCCAAACAATGCCATGGGTGTTTATTACAGAGACTATTTGTAATTTCCCTTCTTTCAAAATAGCAGGATCACTGATTGATGGAATCTCATCATGGGTATAGTACAAACAAAGATTTTCAATAAGTAATTTCAACATTAAGCCCATAATTGTTGCATGTTGATATACTCAGTTATTTCTGCATTCAGAGAGAATTCTCCAGTGGGATGAGAAAAATGCAAGAAAAATTTTACAGTACTTGACGGATATTACATGATGACAAATTTAGTGCTCAGTGAGGGGGCAGATAGAGAGAATGTTAATGGGTAATTTGCTATGAAAACAAGTGTCTAAATCCCTAAAAATGCTTCTTTCCTCTACAATGTGAAAGAAGAGCAAATTTTGCACCCTGCAAAGTCAACAAAATGTACTATGTGATGAAAAACATACTTGCTTTTGACTCCCAGAATTTAAAAACTTCTTCCTATCTCTATCCTCATTGCAAACAAGTACTGAAAACAGAAGAATCCAGTGATGATGGTCTTTTTTTTTGATGCGTGCTCTTTTGTTTGTTTGTTTTTTCTTAATTGTTTCTTAAGAACAATATTAGTAGAATTTCAAATATCTCGTATCTGTTATCTAATTTAAAGAAAACAACAAAGCATTGAATTCATTTTTAATATTCAGTTCTCTGAAATGTTTTGGTTTGCAGTGCCCTGGAAAGTAGCAGTGCATGACTGAGTTTATTGTAGCATATTTAGAATCCTCAGACCTTAAACATGTCTATATTCAAGCTGTTCTGTTACCTCATGCAAGATCCCGCCAAAATACTCTAAAAAAAAATTCTTGTGTGCAGATTTGTTTTAAGGGCTGGCACCTTTTTCATTAATCTCTCTAAGGCCTGAAGAAGACTTGGATGATAAAGGTCACAGTAGTGTGAGTAGTCCACAGAAGATGCTGTTGCAGATAAATACGATGAGCACATGTTTATTGATCATATTCCAATCTGATGACAAGCTAAAAATTGTATAATGGAGATGGTTGCACATGCAAATGAAAAACATTTGAAGGTACAGAAAAAAACAATGAGAAGCCATTGCTTACAATTAATATATACAGATATCCAAGCATTCACTTTTTTTATGAATTGAATTCTCAGGAGATTAGTGAAAGTTGCCTGTCAGGTGAAAGGCTAGTGCTTTATCCAGTTAATCATTCATCCCTGCTTGATTAATAGACTTTTTAACAGAGTCATATATTAATAATGCAGACTTTAACTGGGCATCTCAATCAAAGAGCAAATTTTAGAAGTTGATTGGTTTGTATCCTCTAGGCTTGTGATAAATGTCTAGAGATTTCTTGTAGTCATTTTTTTCTTGTAATTTTTTCATTCTGATATTCATTTCTCTCTTCAACATTGTCATATGAATATTTAAAACAAGAAATATAATCAGTTCAGTGCTTTTTCTCTAGTGCCTGGTTCATAAAGAGAATAGCTGTCATTCAGTGTGAAATCTCTTTATTACAACATTTGAGCATTGTCTGTTTTACCTCAATTGTCAAAAAGCATGAGCTGAAAAACTTATGTACATAATAGGATTATGAATTGAATGCTATTCCATAGATATGAGAGTAAACTGGATTAAGAAGAATAAAACTTTTCACAAATACAGAGTTAATAATTAGAGGGAAGTTGAAAATTTTCAGTGATGAGGAAATTTATTTAGGTATATTCAGTGAAATTGCTTCCAATTATTCTCTTTTTCTCATTTAGAGATAGCTTTTTATTTCAAAATCTTAATTTATTCAAAAGTCAAAGTAGGAGGATGGATGACTTATAATGAAAGAAAATACTGCAACTGAGATGAATGTATTTAAAAAAAAAAAAAACAACTTTATGAACATTTTCTTTATTTACTTACTTATTTATCTTTTGTTACAACTCAAAGCAAAATTGGTTCTGTGAGTGAAAGAGTAATCCTCATTCCAAGCTGCCTGTAGCATTCCTGATAGTGACATAATATAGTTCTTTAGTGTATTAATTTTGTATCTTAATGGTGTAAACAAAAATCATCACTTTTCTAATGTCCTGAGCATTCTCTTGCCAGTTCTGTTCTTGTTGCATCTATAGAATTTCTAATGATACCAAAAGAACTCCTAAACAGTTCTCTCCTATGTGAGATGTGGATTAAGAGAGATTGACACATTCATCTTTGCTGTCTTGTTTCTACTAGAGTCCCACAAGCCCCATGTACTCAGTGTTAAAGATGGGAGAGCTTTCAGTTTCATCCTCAGCATGAGAACCCAAAGTAGAAGAAAATGGGACCTTGCTTCTGGTCGTAGCACAGTGTGTGAGATACACATGATGTAGAAGCTAACCTTACTCCATTCCTAGGAGGGAAATGAAAGTGGTTAAAATCCCCAAATTGGTTAAGTGACTGAGTCAAACTAAAAATTAAGGTATTAGGTAGTCACTTTATCTGGAATAGAAATTAGATTCTACAGAGTTGTATGGATATGCTCTTCAGAAGCAGTGTTTCTCTTAACCATGGTTTATGCAGCAGAGAGGGTTTGGATATATGAGAACTCATCAATGAACAATTTCCTGAAGGATCATGTCATGCAACTGAAAATCTTGATCATTATTTGCAGGATCCACCTCGTGCTGGAATTTAGCATAATGAAACTCATAGCTTCTGATGCAATTAGTTTGTATTGTGTCCTGGTGTCCTTAATTTCTGTAGGGGTTAACAATGTTGCCATCACACTATGCTTCTTAGAAATGCAGAAAGGATGTATGGGATGAGTGTCCCTCTAAGCATGTTAGGTACTCCATGCCAAGGCAGCACCACAGGGTAGATCGTAGAGGCCCTAACAACTTTATCTAAATACTACCACTACTTCTTTTTTCCTACATTGTGGTATTTCCCCTGATAGGAAGAAATGGAAGTAGAATACTCTTTCTTCAAAGCAATTTTGGTAATGGAAACTAAGGGTTGATTGATAGTTGATCCTAATATAACCTGTGAACTATGCTTTTTGAATTATTCTGGTCTGTTCATAGTGGTTTCTGCTTTTTATGTGTTGTTGGCAGGGATGGCAATCCAAGAACTGATCCTCATGACTTTAGTGGAGGATTTAAGATCTGCACAATTTGTGTTTTAAATGTTCTCTTTACAACCAAAAACTTTACAACCAAAAACTATATATAAATATATAAAAATAATAATATTTAGGAATGCTGATACATATTGCTACATATTTACAAATTCTTTCAGGAAGTTGGTGGTATAATCAGGATTTGTATATATGTATATACAAATATATATATATATAAGAAAAAAATATATATATATAAGAAAATATATATATATATACTGATAAAAATGATGAGTCCTATATATACAAGTATATATATATATATATACTGATATAAATGATAGTTTAGACATAAAAGTTTCACCACTGTGAATTGCACTGACTACACTGCTTCCTGACTTCTTTTTCATTTCAATTAATCAAAGATAATGTTGCATGGATGCAGTTATCTATGCAGTTAACTATGGTAGCTTGCAAACAATATCATGTTCACACTGTTATTCATTGCATCCTATGTCCTTCTGAGATTTCTGGTAAGGTCTTTCATCTGAACCCTGCTGAGAAGTTTGTTTACTTGTTTCTATATCTAACGAGTTATTATGTGAAACTTGAGGAATACAAGATATTGCCCTACTCTTCTTTAATTAACAGTCACGTGGCTGCAGTAAGACAAAGTATTTTCCAGCAATTCCATTACTGTATGAAAGCTTAATTTCCAAACAGTTTCCAGGTCCTCATCTCTTCTGCTCCTTCCTTCCTTCCTTCCTTCCTTCCTTCCTTCCTTCCTTCCTTCC
>JAPSGF010000070.1:1667125-1790846 GCA_035772895.1 Perdix hodgsoniae
AAGGATGGACATTTCAGTCCCATTTGGCTTCTCCTATGATAACAGTTGAGGGAGAACAGTCTGCCTGTTCCATGAGATATTTTTGTGCCATGAAGTTCATCTTCCTCCCCCTAAGCTATTTGCTTGGCAGCTGTGTTGTGAGAAACACGAGCCGTTTAGATGGATGATATTGACATCTTCTGCTTCCTTTGGGATTACAGCAAGCTACCTTTTCATGATCCATAAGTACCTTTGCCTTCTTTACTAACACCATCCTGTACTATTAAGAGGATATTCTGAGTGCCGCAGGCGGAGACTGTGGAGAGCTGAGTTTTGAAAGCCAAGGAGCCAAACCAAATCTTATCCCTGGTACAGCACATGCTTCTGCCAGAAGAAAACTGAGGAAAATACTAAGTATAGTCACACGAGTCCTATCAAGTCTACAAAGTCTGTAATAATAGTGAGAGGAGAGCCTGGGGCAAAGTGTGCATGTGAGAGAGAGAGAACATAAAACTGGCTACAGCCCATTTGTGCTTCATGGATGCTGTTGCTGCTGAAGTTGTTGTTAATCTGGCAGCTTAGGAATTCTTTCAAATATTGCCAGAGGCAACAGATCTAACTTCCTTAATGTAACTGCTAAAGACAAACAGCAAAGTCAACTGAAATTGTGGATGGTGCATGACCCGATACATTTAGCACTTCTGCACACAACACCTTAGGTGTTATCACAGCTAGGTTCTTTTTCAGTTTCTTTTTTTTTTTCCAATTGCTATGAGGAATAATAATAATAATAAATAAATTAAAAAAAGTTTGAGTATGAACACGTGTATGTGTGTGTCTGAGAGGAAGATATGTTTTAATATTTTTTCTAGTCTGACTATAGCACAAAGGAGAACAGCCTTCATATCACTCTGTGAAGCCATTTGAGATGGCGCTTGAACTGAAAGTAACTGCTGGAACACAGAGCAGAAGGTTCTTCTTCTTTCAGAGAGATTAGAGGTTCTAGCCAGTGACTGTTTTAGTGCCAGGACAGCATTTCCCAAATAAGAGAACCAAGAATGAAGTTAAATTTTAAATACCTACAACAGCTTCTAAGCCTGTCTGTCTTTAAACTTCAATGTGAAGAGAAAAAAAAAAAAGAAGAAAAAAAAAAGATACATTGATTTTTTAAAAAGAAGTGGAAAATCTTACTTTTTCAATTTTTCTTTTAAACTTTAGGGGCTTTTTTTTTTTTGTGAAATTACTTTTGTGGTTTTTGGTTGTTTTTTTGTTTGCTTGTTTTCTAATGATGCAATGACAGGAATGTGACCAGGTGATACCTGTGACAGAAGAGCTACCAGCTTGTTGGATCTGAATGGGATGGCAGTAAGGGACTAAGGGCTGGCAAAACTATTGTTACCCTGGTCTTTAACTAAGAACTCACAACAAGCCCCATATTGCTCCTAGGGACCTTTCCTTGTGTCAGAAAAACAGTAGTCAAGCCTAAGATTATTTTTTTCAAGAGGAAAAAAAATTTAGGGGGTTAAACAGGTAAGTTTTCCAACTAGTACACCTTTAATAAAAAGCACCTTGTCACCATAACAGATCTTAGACGTATCTCTCCTAAAAAATATGCAATAGGTTTTTAACACTTTTCTGAGACCAGAACTGTTTGTTTACACTGATCCCTCAAAAGCTGGATCTAGTTTTCAGATAATTTATATAGTTCAGCTATAACCAGTCTCTCATGTTCTAAACTGTGGACAATAGGCCTCTTGTCCTAAGGTATAGCATATAGGATTTGGAAGAGGAAAAGAAACTGGTGCTTTTATATTCCTGTTTCATCTCTTTACTCTGATCTGTTCTTTGTCTTTCTGCTTCTGGATGACCAAGAGCATTGGAATTTTCATTTATTTATTTATTTATTTATTTTATGGCTGTAAGCATATGGGAAAAAGCTTGATTGTGTATTCAATAAGAAACAAATCTGGGCTTACATGAAATGTTGCTAAATCTACAGTGTTATTATTTTAATAGTTTTATGTTCATTTGGGCATTGAACTGCATGCAGGGTACCAACATTTAAGTTACTTTAAAAGCAAATTAGAAATACAGTTACTAGAAAAGCTTTTTGATTATATAAGCACATTTTAGAAAGTTTAGGTGGCTAGAAGTTTTATTAGAGGAATTTTGAAGCTTGGCAGAGTTCCTTAATAAAAGCCCTTCCTATTTAGATGGAAAGATATAAAATTACTTCAGCTGTTAGTTATATTCTGAGGCCTTTGGAATAGAAAGTCAAACCTGCAATTAAAAGTTGTCAAAGAGGAAGGTGTTGATAATAGAACATTCTGCATATTTAGAAAAATAGAACTTGAAGAGCTGTGAATGATCCTCAGGAAAATTGCCTGAAATGGTGGTCGTAAGGAGAAGCTTGAAGGATTTCTGCTTTTCACTGGAATTAAGTTCAAGTTCAGACACTGTCAGGATGTTCAAAGTCTCCTTATTGAAACTGCAGCATTCCTATCCATTCTTTATAGAAAGGCTGTGTTTTCAAAATTTAGTTTTGGCAAGGAGGAAATTCTATAAATTGGGTAAAACTAGACAGTCCTAGTATTTTTCAGCTCAAACAAATGGTTTTAATATTTTAAACAAAGTGGTGCATGTATGCAAAACGTGATAATATTTCTGAAGAACTGAGCGATACAATGACTCAAATGGTAGTTCATTTCCCAGATGAGCTATGAAACTTCTTCAATTATGGTGCAGCTGTTTGTAGCAAAGAAGAGAACTAGAGCTTTGGTCAGATCTTCCCTGGTGACAGAGCTGTAGGTTGCTCCTTTCTGGTCTGGTGATGAAAAGGATTTTCTGAGGCCTCGTTCATTGAGTGAAGTCATCAGGATGGCTCTAATGCACGTAAAATATGTACTCTGATAAACTGAAGAGGCAGAGTCAGAATTATTGTTTGTTTCATTTTTCCAGGAAAAAAAGAAAACACGCACATAAAAAGCAAACAAACAAACAAACAAAAACTAAATAACTAGTAACGTAAGAATTTGGTAACGGTTATAATTTCTACCATTGCTACAATAGCATTCCTACATGATAAACTGGAAGAACGCAGCCAAGGGAAAAAGGTCTGCTTTGGATCTCTTTTGTAGAAAGTACTTTATCATAATTACATAGGAGTAATCAGACTGATGCACATCCTTTGGGAGTCAGTTTGTATGTCCATAGAAGCCAGGAAAAGGACCATTTCCCAGGTATTTTTCTAAGTTTGATAGACTGCATATATTGTTTATTTTGACCTATAAAGCCTTAGTTACTGTTAGCATAATTCTCTAAATCTACTACCTACATATGCCAGAATTTCTCCCATTATTTACCATACCTTTTAGGTTTTGTTTGCAGGCATTTGTTAAGAAACTGAGAACATTTGAGGAGATATCAATCCAGTTACTGTGTATACAGTCCAAGATGCAGACTGTGTATGTTTTACTATTAGGTGAACTAATAGTGATGCTACAGGTTCCAAGGCTGAATTTTGCCAGGAGTACTAATGTGTGTGAGATCCTTCTTAAACAAACACTTTGTCAAATACGCAGCTGTCAGAATTTCAATTATTTTTGAGAATCATACTGTAACTATTAGTGGATGTTGGGTAATGCTCAGGATTACAAGACTATTTAAAATGAAATTTGAAAAAATTATGGATGAAAAATATCTCTTAAAGAAATGAAAGTGATATTTGCCTTCAGTATTTCTGCAAGCAGGTATGAATTTATAGACATTAGATAGTCTGTATCCATGTAATCTCCATTTGGAAAGTAATGTCAAACCTCAAAAATCTAACTAGTGTTTTCTACAGTGTGTCCTTCATCGAAAAAGAGGAAATTAAGGTCATATCTCCAGGATTCATCAACTGATTATTTATTCCAAAGTTTCAGGTATCCACAGGTACATATTCCCTTCTTTTATTTTATGTAGTAAATAGTGCACCGCTCCCTGAAGTTTTGATGTGGTTGAACAGTGATCTGTAAAAATTAAAAAATCACTTGCTAACTATTGTGTATTATTTCAAAAGTATTTCCCAGCAATTATTCTATTTTTTGTGCATGTGAACCCAATAGATAAATAGTCCTCTGCATACTAAGGAATAGTATTGAATTTATTGCTGGGGGTCTGGTGGAAAGGTTCAGAACTTTGAGTTAATGCGACTTTACACACTTTTTTTTTTTTTTTTATCTCACAACCATGATTTTACATAGATTTGTCATGAAAAACACATATGAGTGATGAGTGTTCAAAATCACCTTACAGAGTTAGACTCATAGAATAGCTTGGGTTTGAAGGGATCTTAAAGATTATTGAATTCCAACACCATGCTGTAGGCAGGGTTGCCACCCAGCAGCTCAGGCTGCCCAGGGCCCCATCCAACCTGGTCTTGAACACCTCTAGGGATGGGGCACCCACTGCTTCTCTGGGCAGCCTGTGCCAGTGCCTTACTACACTCTGAGTAGGATCAATATTTAAGAGAGAAATATTTTGCAAAATGAAATTTGCGTGTCATATTTCCATTGTACTGGACTGCAAATTAAGTTATATCCAGTAGGTGACAGAGAGTTTATGAACAGTCACTCAATTTTTTTAGTCTAGAAATGACCAGAAGTTAACTTTAAGAGGCAGTAATGGGAAATGTTGGAGAAACTGTTTTATATAAACTAAAAATAGCTGCAAAGAAAATAAACCCTGCTTACTGAGTAGCATGAACATACAAGGTATCTTACCAGTGTTCTGCTTAAATTAAAGAAATAATAAATATTAGGCAGGAGAATGTATCGGAAAGTATGAGGAATATTAAGATATTAAGTCAAAATTATTACATATTAAAACAAACTGAATACTTTTTAAAATCTGACTTAAAATGAACTTTGTTCACACTGTAAAAAGAGAACATCTTTCAGGAAGAGGTAATTAAAAATTGGTAAAAAATTAAACATATTTCTGCTATATTTCTGCACTGTTTTTCTTAAAGTCACATACATTTGAAATATGCTTTCTGTGTTTCTGAGCTCAAAACTTGGTATTTTGAGTTCTTCATTTGCAGTAATATTTTTATGTGCATAGAACCATTCCACAGGGAAAATCATCTCTACTCCTGTAATAAGAATCCCTCATAGCTGCCCATCTAGACACTTGGTCATTTTTTTCTTTCTTAAAGCTCAAGTTCCTTAACTTGTGTGGTGACTGAAAAATGCAAATAAACCCTCAATTAAGCCTTAAGATTGGATATCTTTCAGGCTGAAGTATAACGCTTGGCAAGTGATGCTGTCCAACTTCTGAAAATTAAGTGCTAATACTTGGCACACAGAACAAAAGGAAGAGATTATGTCTACTACAGTAGTATTTTGTTTTCTTGGCTGTTTACATCTGGAAATTCAATAGCTAGAAGTAAGTAGATGGCTGTTGTTCACCATGACCTCTAAACAACCAGGAATGCACAGAATTGAGTTGCAGAGGCAGCTTACATTTTACACCTGAAGCCATATCCATGGTGTAAATGAACAGAGTTCTACTAAAACGAACAGAATCCAGCTAGTCTACTTCACCTATAAAAACTATTTCAAATGGAAAAATTTAGTTCCTAGACCACCTTGAGCCTTTGCATGAAGGTTCATATTGAAATTTCAGCTTATTTCTTATTTTGAGACATCAAACTGTAGCATGCTGCTACACAGGTGTTTTAAGTAAGTGATGTGTATGACACTGTGAATGTTGCTTTTTCAGGATAAGAGTAAATCTGTTGAGTAGATATTCACTAAGCCACTGCATGACCATAATTCACAGACACCAGTTATCATTTTCTTTTCTGCAACCTCCACAAAATTTACTTCAAGTAGGAATCAGTATTGGACTATGATAGCAGTGTTAAGATTTTTGAATAAAAAGCTTTTTAAGAAATGTCAATTATTATTAGGGATATTCTTTTGATATTTTCAGTTTGGGTCTATAAAACGTGTGACAAAATTTTGAAAAATATCATGTGCTGGCATAAATCTTGGGGATTCCTGTAACAGATACTACCATAAAAATTAAGAAGCTCACCTTACGAAGACATTGTATCAAGAAAGAAAAATGATCAAAGTTCTTCATGACATTCAATCATTGTTTCCATTTCAGATGGGAGAAAAAGAAGCAGAGATGACTGATAATTTCTATAATAATTCTTAATAATTCCAAGAAGCAAAAGGACAGATAATAATATAATATATTCTTGTGCTAAGCTGCTCTCCTTCCCTTGCTTTTTAAATTTGGCCATTGTGTTCTGTCTATTGCAGATAATCTGTCAGGTCAACAATATCAATAGTTTTTATTACAGAAAGCAGATATTATCAGCATCCTATCTGTCCATTTAATTAGAATTGTGGTACTGCTGCTGAGCTTAAGAACTCTTTGAAAAAGTAAAAGAAAAACAATACATTTCAGGTTTCTTAAAGAGACCTAGGATTTCAAAAATGAGAAAGATGACTATTTTTAGTAGGCTGCATAGAAGCTAAGCATATATTTTATAGCAAACTGTAATAATAGCTCAGTTGGTTGTTGCATGGTTGGGTGAGGTGAGAGCAGATTGGTGTATTTCAGTTTTTTTCGGGAGTATATGCATTTTTAGCAGCTGAACCTTGTCTTTCATTGGCCTTTTATAAAGACCTCAGATGGTAGCTGGCTTTTATGGAGTATTACAAAGGGGGGGTGGGGGGGACAGGACTGGGCAAAATACTTTGAACTTCAGACCTCAGGAGCAGAGATCACCACAAGGGACATTGGCAAAATTGTCATCTCTCTACTGCCCCTTTGTTTTGATCAGCATTCGCCTGCTGGTTGCCAGCCTGTGACTGTCTAGGCGGTCTTGTCACTGTCCAGATAGTTTCTGCCATGTTGCTTCACTTCACTAAAATGACTGTAGTCCCAGTGCTGTAATTATTTCTGTGAAGACTTGGTTTATGCTGAGCTGGACTTCTTGCAATTGTGGGGCTTCTAGTCTTGTTGATTTATGCTAAGGTTTCACAGTTTTTAAGTATTGTTCTTTCTTTTATCTCTGTTGAATGTTTAGTCCTGGTTATTAAGCTTCTTACCAGGTGCATGCATTTTTTTTAAATTTTGTATCTGTGTGTGGCTCAAAGTCATTTTGTGATGGCATATAGGCTTTCTGTGTAGCTTAGAAAGAAATCTCCTATTAAGGAAACATGCTTGTTAGGCTGTGAAGAGGTGTCTTGCAGCTGTATGCTGAGTATCAGCTCCAGAGGGGCAGACTGGGATAGCTAGGTGGCACAAAATCTGCTGTGGATTTATGTTAAGAAAAAAATTACACATTCAATTGGATTTTAGCATAGGACATAAAGGCCCAGAGATAAATTTTCAGGAGAAAAAGCACAGTTCAGGCTGCTGGGCCGGATTTACTCTGCTAAGAAAAGTAAATAAAATAATGCTGAATAAAACTGGATTTATTTTTATAGGAAACTGAACTCTAAAAGTGATTTCAACAGGATAGGAGGAAAAAATCTCTGATTGAGGTAGTTTTATGCTGGAGTCTGATCAATTAGTATGCAGGTTGTTTTGCTCTTTTTTAATAAGACCGTAAGTAAGTAAGTAAATTAATTAGAATCACTCAGTTTTGTCTTCCAATTTTTTAATTTTGTCTGCAGATCTTGCTCTTCCTTGTAGTATCACTGGGCTGCAGATCTCAAGATTTTCAGTAATTTCTTTAATAGGCTGAAATTAGCCCTGTTCCACTTACAACAATGTATTTTATATTTGACTTGCCGAAACAGTGATGACAATTTCTTAGACTAGTGGTTTTGAGTGTGTTTCAAATACTAGAGAAGTAAAGTTTACAGCATCCACATATTTTGGACATTATAAGGCTTTTCACTGACTCAGGTACATAAAGTGAAAAGTTAAATTTGTACCTAGTTTAGCTCCTAAAGATGTTGGGTAGGTGAGGCAAATGCTTTTGGGTACATCATTTTGGTCTGTGCAGCACTAAGCTTAGCAACATCTGCAGGCTCAAGTATGAGCTGGAAGAAAACTAAGACCTGTCCAGATGAAAACTCTTGCTAAAACACATTTGAGACAACACTATTTATACCTGGTATCAGCTAATGTATTTACAGTGGAATTGATGGATGAGCTATGGTAGATTGGGCTACTGCTCCTATTTCTCCAAGCTGTATTTCCTCCTAATGTGAGCCAAATATTGCTTATCAGAAAGATGATGATGAAATCTTGGATCAGCTGAAGTTTATAGGAGCTTGGCTTTTTAGATAGATTTAGAATATTTATCTTGTTGTGCAAGGCTTCCTTCATCTAGTTGTGTGTGGGCATGAGCATTGACAATTTTGAAAATTAGAAACTTGAACAATTCCAGTGGGTTTTTTTTGCCCTGTGTTCTCACTGTAGTAAATTCCTGAGGTAAAGTTCCTCTATTTGAAGGAATCTCACTACACGTTTGGTGACATTACATCAAAACCACTTTGTGCAGTCATCTAGGGTGTGTTTTGGTGATTCCTCCTGCAGAGAGACCCAGACAGAGGAACATACACCAGTGCTCAGACAACACTGGACATAAATTGTTATTGTACATACCTAGCTCTGATTCAGCAGTAGTGAAGAAACATTATTTTCAGATATTGAGAAAAGTCTATAGTAGAGTGCTACAGTAAGAATATTAAATCCTGCCTACCTAGATCTCAGCAAATTGACAGCTATGTTTATTCCCCCAGGTCCTCACTGTTAGCATTTTATTTACGTTATGACCTGAGGTTTCAGACAAGTTTATGGAGAAGTGTAAGAGGAAGAGATGAAAAAAGTCATGTATTTCTTCCAGAACAATCTTACTGGAACCCTAAAGTAAAGCTTATATGGAAATCAGGCATCCTCCTAGATGACTGACCGTCTCTTTTCTAAACTTTACTTACACAAATATTTACTTTCAGAAAGTCCCACAACACTTTGATTGTTATCCCATATATTCTCAAGTACAGTGTTCACTATATTGCTGTTGCCAAAGTCAGTTCCAGAGGTGTCAGCAGAAATTCTGCATTGTCTATGAAATATAGGAGAGAGTATTTTCATCATTTCTTTTTTTTAAAAAAGAATATATATATATATATATATCTCAAAACAAATTATAAAAACAGAAATAAGAAGTAAAAACATTTCCTCTGGGAACAAAAAGATGTTTCTTGCTTAATAGGAAAATTCTACTTTTTCTCATGACTCTCAAACATTTCTTCAAGAATTTATATTTTTCCTTTATATGAAAATAAGGGGAGGTGAATATGAAGGAGAAGTAAGAAGCCTGTTTTAATGACAGAATACAAAGCTTTGATGCCATAGACATGCTCTGCTAGGATAGATTTTTTTTCTCTTTCCCCAATTTTTAATAGTTAAAATAATGCGGCTAAGATTTAGCTATACTACAATGTTTCTGTGACTAACGTCTGTGTGCCTCTGCAAACCCTGTTAATACAGTGTTCTATTAAGAGTGTATCTGAAGCCCACAAAAGCAGAGGAAATTCAGATCCATTAAGATTATTTCTCTATCCATAACTTGTCTTGTTACTCTGAGTTGTGGACAGGGTTTTCAAAAGTGTGTGATTATAGAATCATAGACTTGTTTAGATTGGAAAAGACCTTCAAGATCATCAAGTCCAACCATCAACCTGACCTACCAAATCCCATCACTTATGAATATCCCTCAGTGCCACATCCATGCAACTCTTAAATACTTCTGGGGATGGAGACTCTACCTCTTCCTTGGGCAGCTCCTTCCATGTTTGACCACCCTCTCTGTGAATAAATTATTCTTAATATCTATTCTAAACCTCCCCTGATGCAATGTGATCCTGCATACCACATGCACTATATGATGTCCAAGCACAATGGGTGGTTTCTACAACTGATAGAGAAATGTTAAACAAAACAGTCAGTTTCTATGTTTTGTTTTGTTTTTCTGGAAAAAAATATATATATATTACAGAAATTAAGTGTATTTTTTGCGTAACATTACCATGGACAAATGGATTTTGTTCATAATCTTGTGTATCTGTAACTGCCCATTGGAAAGAGAAAGTTGAAGAGCACCAGCCGTTCATTTCAGCAGCCTGGAATTAACATACTTTTTAAATGATCATAGTCATTTTAAATGCAGTTTGATCAAAATATTGCTATTAACTTACAGTCTCAAAAAAGAGCCTGCATTCATCTGGCATATCTTTGAAGGAAGCAAACTGGGAAAAAAAACAGTGTTTTCAGTGCTAACAACAGAAATGGGACTGATTAGTGAAATAATGACACAAGTTCCATTGTGCTAGCTTTTTTGAAAGTTCAAGTTAAATTAGTATATTTTATATATTAACCCATAACTTGATTCTTTCTTATGAGGGAGTTGTCTAAGGATATGCAAGAGATAAATTGTTTTTTTCAGTGCATACTACTGATAAGTTCATTTTAGAAGATTTGAGGGATGTGATTTCCTTGTACAGAATGCGGGTACTTAATACCTTTTCCAAGGCTTTTCTTTTTCAATTTGCTGTCTCATTTCATTTGATGCTAAAATTAAAGATTGACCTTTTGTTGTTTCTAAATTCTCTACAAAAACTTAATGTACTGGAAATGAAAATACTGAATTCCCCAACCTAAGAAGATTAATTAATTAATGTGAATACTGTCAAAAAACAAAGCCACAGAGATAGTAAACATGGTACTAAGAAAAATGAAATGTGACTGAATCAACTAAATTTTATAATAATAATTTCATATATTTTTCAAAGCTTGCCCACTGAGATCCCATGTACCATCAATGCTGTTAAGATTTTATCTAGCTCTTTAAAATGGAAGAAATTACAATTATCTTTTTTGTGAGATGTTTTTTTGCAGATTTTTTATGAAAATGGCTGTATCTTTGATAATTCGTGTTTGTGATTTTCTATCATTAAACACACACATCAAAATGTAACCAACTGCATGTAGTTTCATAGCATTTTTACATTTGAAGAAGTCTGAGCACCTAACTATCAAATAAAATGATTTCTGGGTTAGATACCACTTAGCTTCAGTATATCCTTACAACAAATGAGCAGAAGATCATCTAGAAGATTACCTTTTGTGAATGAGGTACAAGGGAGAAGAGGGTAGGGTCACTATCAGAGTCCAGAGAGGGAACCTCTCTGATTCTGGAACAAAGGGCCAAAACCAACAACGTATAAGCGTGTGGCAAAGTGGGGACTATGGGAAAGTGGTATTAGGTGATTGAACTTATATGTCAATGTAGTAATGTTGGGAGAGAGACCACAAAACCTTACACTTTTAAGTCTCTTCATCATTGCATTCTACAAATAGCCAGTTCTTAGAGTATGTGGTGTACTCTCAGGATAAGTTTAAGTCCTTGTCTGTGATTAGAGTATGGATTTCACTTTCCCAGCTCATCCACCAGCTCATGAAATATTCAGTTACTTTAACTTCATGCTGTATAAATTAATTTATCTCCATCACTATAAATAAAGTCAAGGAGATCCTACATCACAAACTTGTGACTTTGTAGCTGGAGGATATTGCAGGGTAGCCATTATCAGAGCATATGAATATATTCTGCAAAGGGGCTTCTTTATGTGGTTATTCCAAAGTGCCCTTCAGGGTACCTTCGAGATTTCTTTCAGCTGAAGCAGAATTGGTGAATAATTGAGTGTGAGTGGGCAGACAGAGGAAGAGAAGGGAAAGGAAATGCTAGGATAAATCTGCCAATGAATAAGAACCCAAAAGACCTTGTCACTGAAGACTTTTAAAAACTTTTAATGTTCTTCTCTTCTAAATTACAATAACCTGCATGCTATTTTATTCCTTGCTACTAGTATGCACCAAAAGTTAATGCAACATCTTCTTGAGGGGCAGAAAGTTAGTACGACTAGCAATCTCAAGGCAGCTTATGTTTCAAGCACAGAACACAGAAGTATTTCTATGCAGAACAACTTTTTCATTGATATCCCTTTGTGGAGTTTGATCTATAACCCATTCATGGATAAATTTTTTCAATCTATGTCCTTTGTATCAGTCTGTCTTATTTCTAATTCCTTTACAGTTCTGCTGATAAAGCCCATCTTCTGATGCTATTTCAATATTCTTCTTCAAAATAAAATTCTATATACTGACAGCGTATTTTTATTAATTTCATTAATTGCAACTTTTCAGACTTAAAAGACTACAGAATGAATTATTATTTGTTATCACATCTGTTTAAATCTGACAGCACACTATGCTTAGATAAATAAATACCTAGAGATCCAGATTTCCTAGACCTAAAGTAGAATTTTCTGATCCTGCAAATTATTTCTTACTTTCATCTTTTAAACTTCAAATCTAATTGGAATTTAAGGGGTGTGGAATGGAGCATGCATGAGTGACTTCCATGAACCATGGGAAATTTGGAAGACAGAGCTGAACCCAATGTTAGCTTCTCCAGAGCTTGTGGCCTTTAGTCTTGAATTCCATATTAGCAAAGCAAGCCTAGTTGTGAAGTTCAGAAGCAGGTTTGAAAACAGTCTCTGTCATTCTGTTGGATCTAGCATTGCATTAAGAATTATGTATAGAATAAATCAATATGAAATGAAGAAAGGAGAGCTAGCACCAGTGAGTATACAGAATTAAAGCATAGTTAAATTGGGGCATTCATATCAAGCTTCGATCAAATCCTAAATTTGTATTTATTGTTATGTTTTTTTTGTTATTGCTTAAATAATTACAAATCTGAAGCACTATTAACTATCACTGACCTCAAGACAGCTAGTAATTCATCCTCATTAGTTGTACTGATCTTGGTAATGGTGAAGAAAGCATTCTGAACATGTCCTGAGAATGACCAATATATTTCTATCAAATGGTTTCTTCCTTTAAAAAAAAAAAAAGTTCTTATAATGTTGTGGCTTTCTGACCAAGAAATGCAAGCAGTTGCTACTGCTGCTTTTTATTTGTGGGAGCAGGGGGATCACAGCCTGGATATTTGCTTTCCATCAGGAATCAGGTAGGACGTAACAGGACATCC
Organism: Perdix hodgsoniae; assembly: GCA_035772895.1. Taxonomy (NCBI): domain Eukaryota; kingdom Metazoa; phylum Chordata; class Aves; order Galliformes; family Phasianidae; genus Perdix; species Perdix hodgsoniae. Next base: position 1,680,177 of record JAPSGF010000070.1, read on the forward strand.
ATGTCATTACCTACCTTGAATTTTAATTGTTTTAATCCACTCTCTGTTGAAACATAGTTGTTTCTCAATAAATTAATAGAGCTGAATCAATATGAATTTGTTCTGAAACATTTAAAAGGAATGCATACTGAGTCTTGTTGTGACTCTAAATTCACTATGTGTTGTAATTAGAGAAGGAAGGACGTATCAGCATTTGGTGAGAAGCTGAAGATTCAAAGGTCTTCTTTATGTTACAGTGCAGGACCCTAGTTAGAGTAGCCACAGCGTATCTGTCATAAATTAGAGTACCAATTACATTCATGTATTCTTCATGTCTGAGACAGTAGATTGGTTTCAATACATTTATTATTCTATATATTCTTCATTAGGACATAATGATTCTCCGCAACACTTTCAGAATATTTGCTCAGTAGACATTGAGCTGTAGAGTGTTATTGAGAACATTGTTGAAACATAAATTAGACAAGAGGAGAGAGATTTGTGATGGCCTTGGGACAAAAAGTTTAGAGAATTGGTACTTTGAAAGGTGTGTCACTTTGATGTCCTCAGTATTTCTGGATGAAAGACTTGGAGTTTTTTCTCAGATTTGATTTCTCACTTAAGTTTTCCAGTTGAATGTGCCCCATTTTCCCCTCTGGATCATAAAGCAAGGATTGAAAAAATAAATAGAGTGAAAATACAAAAGGAATAGCATGTTTTTAGTCAGCAACAATTACTTAGTTACAAAGAAGTTAACTTATTTTATTTTATTTTGTTTTATTGTATTTTTTTATTCTTTGTGTAGTGAATTATTTCATGGAAATATAACTGAGAGACTTCAAAGAAAGTTTTGGGAATTCCTTATCTGTTGCATTTCAGAGCATATTACACCTTAACATGGCATCAGATAAAAGTTTCAGTACCCTCTTAGGTGAATGGAAAAGGGAAATGAATGCATGTATTCCCTTAGATCATATTTCTGTATGTATCCATTAAGTTTATCCAGAGAGTTTTCAAAAGATATGATGATTCTTTGGCTACAAACTCTTCTGTTGTTCACTGATGATTACGATCAGATCAGTTAATTTTAATTTTTTTACTGTTGCATAGCAAGTTTCTCTTTTTCTAAATCAAGTTTCAGCTGAGTACCATGAATAAAAAAACACAATATATGAATCTCTGTGTCTCATAATATGGATGTAAGGCTTGCTTTCTAAGCTTTTTTAAGGTAGGCAAATGATCTTAGGGTGTGCTTACATCACACAATACACGTATTAGAAATCCCAGCCTTGCTCTAAACAAGCTGGTCTGTCCATATCAAAAAATGCATTACTGCACAAATACAGTAGTTCATATCCTGAAAGTACTATCATCAGTTGGTTTGGAAGGAGAGAAGCTACATTTGTTGTGCCTTCCTTGAGCCAAAACACTGACTGATGTTCATTGTTTCTCTTGTAACATGGTAACAGTTGTGTGTTCAGGTATGGCCACAGCCGCTTTCCATGTAGTTGATACCATGTCTTGTCTTGCATATATCCAGGTTTTCTTGACACTATGTTCAGATAAATTAAACTTGATTTGCAGCAAAGCAAAGGAACTTGTTGCTGTGCTCTTCCATTGCATGCTGTAGGTACAATTAAAATGTTCTCAGGTGGATTTCCCCACTACAGCTACTGTACAGCATCTGAAAATGGTAGTCAAGATAAATATATATATATATTTGTGGAATACAATTATTATTTTCTTTATTGTTTATTATTATATTTGTGATTAACTTAGGTTTACTTTAAAGTCAAGCACACATCTGGTAGTTTCTTGAAAAAGAATCCCAAAAGTCTGATTTTCCATCACTTTGTACATTCTGTATATAGCATATTTTTTCCACTGTGATGCAGAAGTGTGAAAGGAATAAGGTATTCCCGTCTACTTTTTGTGTGATTAATAGAGAGTTTTGATAATTTAAAAAAATATTGGTTCAGCCTAACAGATCTTAATCAAACTGAGTACATCAGCAGAAATCTGCAAAAAGTTCTCACACAGCAGTTTTGTAAGTTAGCACTTCTAAGGTAACATAGGTAGAATTCTGCCTTCCAGTAACTGAGACAAGGCTGAACATTGCTCAGGCTAGGATTGACAAAATAAGCCTATGATGCTTGATTGACTCTCTTATGAGCAGAAAATTTTATTTTACATAACTAGAGAAGGTGCCTTTTTCAAATGTTAAAAAGGGAAGGGAGGGTAAAAGGAAATATTGCAACTATGTGCATGTTTCCATTATTTCACCTTTTTTGATACATTATTATGATATTCTTAGAATTTGCACAGTTTCTTCTTGCATTCTCTCATCTACAATCAAAAAATTAGTTACAGTGGGCAAGGAAAGAAGACCAAGGCTGAGCACTCAATGCAGTTTTAGCATTTAAATGCTTTAGATTGTCCAGTTATTCTCAGTCTTAGTTGTAGGCCAAATCAAATCTTCCTACTTTGGCAAATTTGCAGCAGTTGGGAAGTGTAGATCTGTGTGTTTCAAGTTTGTGTTGAGATACCAGAGTTGCATGGGCTTTTTTCTTTCATTTGTCACAATTGTTATATAAAACATCACAACGTCTTCAAAACCCTTTTTCCTCGAGCCCTGTTTTTTTTTTTTTCTTTTGAAAATTCATGAAGGAAATTTCAGTGAGAACTATTGGAAAGTCTGAGAAGAACAGTCACCAAAAATATAATTAGATGATATTTTATTCCAAGAAAGAAACAGTCTGTGAACTATATCTGAAAGATCCATAATTCAGAAAAATATTGTCCCATTGCCAACCTTCTATGTGACTTCTTTACAGCCATAAGAATTATACGTGGAGACCGCAATGCAAAATAATCAGTATAACTTTAAAAAAATAAATGAACAAATTCAAAGTGCACTAAAACTTTTATTGAATTTTATTATTTCTAAGCAGAAATGAGTGGTCTGTGTGTGTCCAAAGGGCAGCCATAGATCTTATCAGACTTTGAATATCTCTGTGGAAAAGAACAAGTGGAACTCATCTGATTCTTTTGGATGAGAAATAGTTACTTAGTCCGTAATGATTCCCTGGCACATTTCAAAAGAGCAAAAGTGCACGTCTCAGATACCATTCTCATTCCTACTTCAGTTAGAGTATTCTAAGGCCCAAAAGCCAGGAGGTTTATGCAGGATGTGTTGTTCATCCCCTCTCCCATGCTACTGCACTTCATTCCATTTCTGCATTTTCAGAAACTGTTATACCATGCTTTCTTTCATCCAGCTGAAATTATTCCAGTTTTGCATTTGGATTTATAAAGTTTCTCAAATATATTATGTGCAGAGGATAAAAGGTGGTTCATTAATGTGGTAATAAAGATGAACACAGAAATGTTGTTAACGTGGCTGTCCAAATTAATGATTTTAGATTTATTGACTGGGAGTTAAGTGCTCAGAATTGAGCACTGAGGTTTCTCACACTTCTTTGTGCACATCAGCCCCTAGGAATAGAGTCTTGCAGCATTTATTTTCAGCTTTGCATGGTGGTTAACTGAAGTGCTGAGTTCTGCAGACCCTCCTGTGCTAGTAAGAGCTAATGAAGCTGCTCTATTTTAAAGAGCTTCTTAATCTATGTTAATACAGTGAAGATTATTATAGAAGCAATAATAATCATAGAGAAATTGATAATGACTAGAAATCAATGTCTGCCTTGTTAATTATAAAGCTTTTACTATAAAAAGAAATCATTTAGCAACTGCAATTAACCAGTTAGGAAGAATTTTTATTAGAAACTCCATTTACTAGATCTTGTGGTTTTTAATATAATAGCTGAACTGTTACTATTTTTACTCTAAATCCCTTCTCTCACTTGATGGTTGGGGTGCCAAACCAGGTGAAAGTGCCATTTATTTTTCTTGATAGAACAAAGCATCTTTGCTTTTGTGTGCAACCATTCACCAAGGCACTTGGGTTGTCATTTCGGCTTTGCAAGGGGGCATGCATACAGATCAGTACAACAGAAACACTTTTTCTTCTCAGTGAGGTAAGGTCGGCTGCCTGTGAAGACTCAACAATCAGAGCACACAGGGTAGCCAAGTTCTAGCCATTGTTCTAGAAAATAATTCTAATAAAAAAAAATGTAAATTGTATTACAGCCAGTTTGTATAAAGTTGTTTAAATGAACCTGACATCATTATTATTATTATTATTATTTTTTTTTTTCAAAGAAAAAATGTGCCAGTTTTTCTACAATCCTGAAGAAGAGCTGAGTGCCCAGAAGTTTATCAAACTTTTTTTTAGTCTAGCAAAAAATATTATTTGTTTTTAGGTTTCACCTGAAGAATAGTTTTGACATGACATTTATGTAAAATAAGATGAAACACAGAAATGCTGCTTTCTTTTGGCTCTTCATATCTATTAAAACCACTGGGTTAATAAAACTGTACTAGTAGTAGCCTTGTCAGGCTGAAAATAAGTGGTAAGAAAGCAGGAACTACCCCTGCCATGTCATTGTTTCCTTAATTTTGAATTACTTGTGTTTTTTAACCCCACTTCTGCATCTTAAACGGTTCAGGTGCTGCATCCAAGCCTGCCTGAAGTTTTAGTTTGTTTCAGATTAATATGTGATAACACGGAGCTACATCTGAAATTCTATGTAAGAAACTCAGTTCCTTGCAAATAATAATGCTCTTGAACAGAGGCTGAATGTATCATTTTACACATACTCTTGAACTGGATACTCTATTTGGTAGATAGCATGTTCACAAAGCTTCAAGCCACAATTGTGCTGTGAAGTTTTAGGTTTTGTAGGCTTCTCTTGTACTTCTGATTGCTTTTCACAGTGGCAATAAAAGATACCTCTGCTCTGCTAATGCAGAATTTTGATGGAGTGCAACATCTTTTGCATCTACTTGAAGATTTTCATGCAACCTTGTTATGTCTATAACTTAAAATTTAACTTTTACTTTACACTTTCGGGTTCTGCTTGAAAATATACTGAATATTGTAGCCTACATCCCTACCTAACAGCAAGGCTTGGAAATACCACAGGCATGCTTATGTAAAGACAGAAAATACTGGACTTCTATTATTTCCCTCTAGGGCTGTCTGCCTAATGGTCCTACCACAGTACCTAAAAGTATGAATAAGATACAACACGGAGCAAAGGATGCATTTGATCTAGGATTTGCATATGCTTCCTTTTCCCCTCCCCTTTCAATTTTTTTCCTTTCTTTTTATTATTGGCTGCATTATTAGAGACATTTTCTTTGAATTATGCTATACCAGTAATATTTATTAACATATTACTATTTAAATTATTTTTCTCAGGCTTGAGCATATTTCTGAATACAAATCTTTGTTTCTATATAAATCAAGTATATAAAATGAGTTGATGAATTGGATTTTTCAGGTGACATCAATAAAGTTTGTTTATATATATATCTATATATTTTTTTCTTCAGTAAAAACATACTAAGTCTTTGGAAGGTGGGAATCTATTATATCACTGTTTTCTACACAATATTTGAAAGGATTACATCAATAGATTTAGTAAGCTTTCTTACAGGAACCCTTAGATAAATTTTGGTTCATTGTCAGATTTCTGTTTCAGATGGATATAGTTTGCTTCCCCCCTTAAATTCTCTAAAGAAAATAGTCAGATGAATTTGGAGTTGTGATAGTTTATGTGAACTTTGTGATGGTGTACTTCTAGAGATATCTACTTTCAAATTATGTTGCTATAATTCTGCAGAAGCAGAGAATGTGTTTAGAAACATACATCTTTCAGAAAACTCAAGAAGCTCCTCTGGGTAGATTTCAAAATCTTAATGAATTTCTACCAATTTTCCAGGAGAACATAGTTACAAAATATGGAAGCAAAATAATTACTGGGAACACAGACCTGCAATAGAAATGTATTAATCTGATTTGAAAATAAAGAAGATAGCACGACATTAGCACAACTAAATAATCTTCATCCAAAAATTGTACAAGAAATGTTACATGATAGAATTGGTCCAGCAGAAAATGTTTTAATAAACCATTTGAGCCAAAACTGGTACCATCTGACTGGAAATCTGAATGGAATTTTCATACTGGGAGGATTATGAAGAGATAATGCCAGCATTATTAGCTTTGAAGATTTTCCCTATCTCTGGCCAACTTATAAATCTGGTTTGGACCACAGTAAAGGAAATCCTGCCAGCAGATATGAACAGTAAACCCTAATGGGACTAAAGGGACAATCCTTCAAAAAAGCAGGAGTTGTATGAGAAAAAGAACCACTGCAGGGAGTAGGAATCTGAAAAAGCTAGGGCCATAACTCTTTGAGATGTGATAAGACTTTTGATACTGTGAACAATGTATTTTTGAAAATTGTCTTTTATTTCTAAGTAAAATTGTCTCTATTAAATGTGTTATTCCAATAGGGAAAAAAAGAAAGACTCTAAACTCATGACCTCTTTGGAGGACTCCTTTTCTACTGCATTATGACTTCTGAAATGAAGGACCGCAGGTGTCCAGATTCATTCAATCATGCAGAATAGCAACAATATTCCTTGTTGTGTAGCAGCTCAAGCCCTCACATTCACAGGAGTGAGCCACATGTGCTGCCACTTGAGATGAGTGCTTAGCAGAAATGGGATGGTGGAATCATAAAATTGTAGGAGTTGGAAGGGACCTCTGGAGACTACCTAATCTAAACATCCCTGCAAAAACAGTTTCCCTAGAATAGGTTACAAAAGAAAGTGTCCTGAAAGGATTTGATTAACTCCACAGGTCAACTTGTTCCAGTGCTCTGTAACCCACAAACTAAAGAAGTTTTTTCTCACGATTTATGGAACTTCCTGTGTTTCAGCTTGTGCTCGTTGCCCCTTGTCCTGTCACTGTGCACCACTGAAAACAGCCTGGCCCCATATCCGCCCCAGCTCCTGTTCATCAGATATTTATTAGCACTGATAAGATCCTCTCTCAGTCTTCTATTCTCCAGGCTGAACAGTCCTGGTATCTCAGCCTTTCCTCACACAGGAGATAATCCAGGGCCCTAATCAACCTTCTGGCCTTCCACTGGACTATCTCTAGAATTTGTCCCTCTTTCTCAAACGGAGGAGCCTGGAACTGAATACATTACTCCACATGTGACCTCACCAGGGCAGAGCAGAGGGAGAGAATCACCTCCTCTGTCCTGTTGGCTATACTCTTTTCAATGCACCTGAGGATACCATTGGCCTTCTTGGCTGCAAGGACACACTACTGGCTCATGGCCAACCTGTTGTCCCCCAGGATATTCAAGTCCTTCCATGTAGAGCTCCTTTCCAGCGGGTTTTCCCTTAATGTGTACTGATGCATGCAGCTATTCCCATCCAGGTGTAGAACACTGCACTTGCCCTTCTTGAACCTCATAAAGTTCCTCTCAAATATTCTCCAGCCAATCCAGGTCTCACTGAGTGGCAGCCCAGCCTTCTGGTATGTGAGCCACTTCTCTCAGCTTCATATCAGCAGCCTTGCTGATAGCATATTCTCCTCCATCCAGAACAAGACTAGGCCTATTATACATCCCTGAGGATCATGACTAGCTACAGGCCTCCAACTAGACTCTGCGCCACTGATCACAACCTTCTAAGCTCTGCCAGTCAGCCAGTTCTCAGTCTACCTCAATATCTGCTCATCTATCTCACTCTTTCGAAGCTAACCTAGGAAGATGTTTTGCGAGATAGTGTCAAAAGACTTACTAAAGCCAAGGTAGACAACATCTAGAACATTTAACACTATTCTGGTTGGCCTGACTTATTCCTCAGTTGGTTCCAATGGCATGAGCATTGCCATTTTGGACCCCACTGCCTCCAGACCTTCTTCACTTGTGTTCCTAGGGCTTTATAGTCTTTGATTCTGCCCTTTTTCTGGCTTCTAACATCATTCATGTCCACATCAACGAGCAATAGTGGATAATAGTTGGTGCTCTTGAAGAGCTTCAGCATTCTCCAGGCAGTGCCCCAGATCTTGGTTCCCAGGAGGCAACAGAGCTCTCGAGTCTCCCTGTCAGGCCAACATGGAGTCACCTACTACAAGCACACAGCATTTCTCTTTACAGTAGCCACTGTGGGCTGATGGGATTGTTTCTTCTTGATGATCTTTGTCATGAGTGTCATGAGCGTCTATAGTTGTAAGAGCTTCATCCCTGCTGCCACAGCAGTACTGAATCATGGAGGCTGCTAACTGTTTGTGATAGCTTCTCTTCTTCTCAGAAGAAGTCTCTTCTTCTGAGAGACTCTTTTAATTGATATTTTAATATACAAGAGGAGATTTGTCTCAGGAGTTGAAAAAGTGCTAAGCCAGTGCATAGGAGGTTCTACTCTATTGCTTCCCTTGTAACACTGTGGATGTTACAGAGGTTAGTGATGGCACAGGGGAATTTTCTAATAAATATGAGCTGATATAAGCATCTCTGTGGATATCCTTATTCTGTTGTAGCAGTCTCCACCTGGAGTCTTATCTACTGATGTAATTCTTAGATGGGCTTCTAGTCTGTAATGTGCCCCAGTTACCCATCTATGAAATGAGAATTATGGCACCTATATCCCTCACAGAGATGTCATTAGCATTAAACGCATTATAGATTGCGAGGCACTCAGGTATTGTAATGTAGTCCTAGAAGTACTGTAAGTTACAGAGGAGAAAAAACATGTGCCTGTGTAAATCACAGCACTGTCAATGGCATCCCATAGCTCAGGGGATACAATCAGTTGAGCTTGGATCAAATCTCAGTCACCAGTGATCATTTTTGTGCCAGATATTTTCATTAGAAATTTTTCCAGCTTTGAAACCTTCTCCAGAGTTTGGGGGAACAGGGGGGAGTAGGGGCAGGAAGGAGTGGGGCAGAAACAAAGTTGAAATCAGATTCCACTTGTATCTGATGCTTTTATTTTTCAGGGTGGGGTAGACAGCAGAATTCCCTGTTAGATGGGTAGGAAGGTAGACTAAGTGAGCTTTAAAATACTTACCAAAGGAATACCATAAGAACAAAGATAATTCCTAATGTCTTGAAGGGCTTCCAGTACTCTGGATATTGTAATAAGATTTTTCATGCAAGATCTCCAATTATTCAAGTTTCATAAGTTCAGAAGAGATGCTGTAGACCACATAGATAACAGTGTGTATCCTTGGGGGCCCCCGCTGAATAGGCCACTAACAAAAAAATCCAAAAGACAGTGAATACCACCATTCTGATAGTGGCAACATTGAAAGAAAGCAAAAGATTTCTTCCTTTTTATGGAGGTGAGACATCTCAGGACATCAGGATCTAAAAGGCCAAATGAAGTAATGGAAAGTTGGAAGGAGAAAAGGTCTCACTGCAGAATAACTGAGGAGGTCACGATTAACCTCTTTAATACAGAGCTATCTAAAGCAAAAATGCTATGTGCAAAGATCCTGCTATGGCATGGAAGTCTATCACCCCTGCTATTCTCCCCTGTCAGAGAACTGAATATGGTAATTTGATTGGATGAGGGTCAGCCGAGCTGATATGATGTTAGTTGAAGGACCCTAATTTTTGGGATGTGGTAAGTTGCACTGCTGCTGAGAGAAGGTGCTGTGTGTGAAGAGGTGTTTTATATTGCCACCTGAGGACATGTATTCTAGCAGTCCACTTAAAAACATAAGAACAAAAAGGAATTTCAAAACAGCTGGATGTTTTGCAGCAGTCCCAATACTGGTTTTAATCTGCCTTCCCATACTGTCTTTGTCATTCTCATCCAGTAAGATCCGTAGTAAGTGCCATGTGCAAGAACTGCCCACTTTGGATCTAAGTTTGTCATTTGGTTTCCATGATTTCCATTAACAGATGCGTCACAAGGGTCATCTCTGCAAGACAGCCAACTGAGTGTATCACCTTAAAAGCAGCTTACACTTTGAAAAGTGAAAGTGTTTGAGTGAACAAGTGTTTCATTTTCATTTTAGTCTTTGTGACAAATATGTATACTTTCTGCACTGAAATGGTTTGTCACCTTTTTAAAATTAGATGGCTAAAGTATAGTTTGTGGTCTCAGTGGAGCAAAAGAAGGAAACTCACTAAGTAGAGAAGGCCTAAACTTTTACAGTCTTATGGTCTTTCCCTCAAGAATTATTTTTTTCAGCCGCCTACTCTTATTTAGACAGCTTCTCATCCTATTCTGATCTGTGTAAATAAAATTTCTTTTTCTGATGTACTTCTTTTGATTGTTTCTATGAAAATGGAAATTTCATTTAAATTCACAGTCATGCTATAACTTCTTTCCTACTGGGGAAGCTGAATGCAAGGGCTTGGTGCACCTGCCTGTATTATGCTCTACATATAATCATAGAATCATTGAATTTTTGGAGTTGGAAGGGACCTTTAAAGGTCATCTTGTCCAACTCCCCTGCAATGAACAGGGACACCACAGCTAGATCGAGCTGCCCAGAGCATGATCCAGGCTGGTCATTAAAGCCTTCAGGGACAGGGAATCAACCACATCTCCGGGCAACCTGCGCAGTGCCTCACCAATCTCACTGTAAAAGACTTTTTCCTTATATCTAATCTAAATCTACCCTTTTTAAGCTTGAAGCTTTTTCCCCTTGTCCTATCACAAAAGACCCTCTTAAGAGTCTGTCCCCTTCTTTCCTGTAGCTCCTCTTTAGATATTGAAAGGCTGCAAACATGTCACTTCAGAGTCTTCTCTTTTCTAGGCTGAACAGCCCCAACTCTTTCAGCCTGTACTTGTGGAAGAGGTTGAAGTCCCTTGGTTTTCTCCATTGCCTTCTCCTATTGCCCAAGCAGCCACTGCCTAATCATCATAGGATTCTGCATGTGCTGCAGTGTCACCAGCACTTCTCAAGGCAGAGGGTTCTTCAAAGCCCCTGCTAGAATCCTGTACCTCTAATCTAGGTATGTCATCCCGCACCTTATCATGGGAAGGCTTACTATCTCCCCTGAAAGTGTTTTTCAAGGAAGCGGAAAAGCATTTCAGGCTGCAAACAGAGGTACCCAGCTCATGGTTCAGCAGAGGGATTTGGTGTTTCTCTCCATCTCTTTCAGCACACAGCATGACAGTGGTGGTTTTATTTTACATGGAGGTTTTGGTCCTGAAGATTTTCTGACTGAGAAAGGTTCAGGTTGGATAAATACAGGGAAAAATGATCCCCAGCCACCACTTTTGGGAGTGAGCATGAAGTGAGAGTCGTCTGGGACCCTCTGCAGCACTAACAGTCACTGCATTCACTTACCCATCCCAAATTTGTAAATATGTAGATCAGTGTCCTTAAACTCTATGCTATGCACATCAGAACTGACGTATTTCACAATTTTCTTACGGAAGACTTCAGTAAGTACATTGATAATCTTGAATTTGATTTGTATATTTTTCTGTGCATGCTATAAATGCTTGTTAGGATAGCAAGTAAGAGGCTGCTTGGAAAGGTATTTATGTTTGTGTATTTACATGTTTCTGTGATTCGAGATCAGTGTGTGTAACAAAAAAAGGAATATGAGAATATGGACATCTGTAGGGGTCTTCCAGCACCAGCGTTGTGTGAGAACAGAGGCAGCAGTCTGGACTGGCAAATCTTTTAGCTGTATGTTCAGGATCCACCACAGTCATACAAGATGAAGTACCAGTGAGTGTTTTCATGTATGAAAACTGATGTTCAGTAAGATGTCTCAGTGTACCAGATACTGTTTCATTTTACTTACGTCTCAGAAAAATTGAAAATGTCAGCAGCATGATGCACATAATGAGGACAGCCAGGACAACAAGGAAATAACACCTCTTTATTTTTTTTATTTTTTTCTAAACAAAGAAACAAACAAACAAACAAACAAAATCTTCTGCATTTTTTTCAGTGTGCATATAGCTCATTTTTATTATATTCCCTTCTCTTAAATTTGTTTCTTTTTCTGTTACAGTGCTCTTATTTCTGTAAGGAAAGCTGAAATATAATTACAGGTAGACATATATATATATATATATATACACACAACAGAAAAAGTGAGTATATATACATGTGGTCAATCTAAAGTGCTTATCTTTAAGAAAGAGGAAAAAAATGCTATCTGTTTTACCTCTGTCATCTCTTTCAAAGTGAACGTATAGATAAGAGTTTTCAAAGCAGCCTACGGGCATCGTGCACGTAACTTCTAAAAGGCCATTCCTCCTGTAAATTAAGGCAATTCTGTCACCTATTTATCTTGCTTTTACTTTTTAAGTTTTTAAGCCAGGTACTGTAACCCAGCACTTTTGTGTTCTTTGAATGAACCGTCTTAAGTGGTTTTGTGTGTTGTTTCTATTGCCTATACTATTTGGTGCAAATATTGCTAAGTAGGTATTTTATAGGTCCATTAAAAAACCATTTGCAGAGGACCTTGTGATATTTTCTATTGGGTAATACAAACTGTGCTGGCTTTTTTTGGGTGAATCTTAAAAACAAGTGGACTGAAAGGAAGGTACAAGATCATAAGAATGTATCTAAAAGGCTGTTGTTGAGTTGAATTATGTTTTGTCACTTTTTAGTCACAAAATGCTTGTGATTCTATGATTCTATGATTCTATGTTCATTTTGAATAATAACCATGTTTTTTCTTTACAATATGGAATTTAGAACTTAAAATTATTTTACATGATTCAGTAGAATACTAAAAATGCTGAGAGAATATATGCAAGAAAGAATTGATCTACAAAAGATAATTACTAAAATATTTTTGCTAGTGTTCTGAGATGCTAACAGACCTTGTGAGTGGCACCGAAAACACGAGTCATGTAACTAGCATATTCCAACCTCCAAATGCCTTTCATGTCAATATGAGAGATACTATCAGGCACTTTTAAAGCACTAGCCTATTTATAAAGATACCATCAAAAAACCTGCCTGATGTAGCTGACTTATGAATCAATTATCTGGACTTCACTAGTGATATATCTGCTCTGAATTTTAGAGCCATGTGTTTAGAGCAACACCATACAGAGATAGGCTATTCAGCATCCCAACAAGGTTCTTGTCTTCATGTATAGGCCTGTCAAAGAAAGGGAGAAAAATATCCTAACTGTAGGACCTCTTTCCCAGAAACAGTTTGTTAAGGGGAATAAAAGTTTATGGATATCAAGTTATTTATAACTGGAGGCAGAAGAAAAAGATTGATCAGATGTAGTGTGTATGGGATTGGTGTTGACAGCAGACAATAACTTTAGTATGTTTCAAATTATTGAAGATGGTCAATGAGATGTATATATATATATTTTAAAGTTAGCCTTAAGTGTTTGAATCACTTAGCAGAGAGAAAATGGACTGAATTGAAGCTGTTGTAAAAACATTAACTATTGTAGTTGCAGGCCAAAGCACATATGTTCATAATTCTGCAGACATTTCTTTAGGCACTGAGTATCAATGAAGAATTTCACAAAAGCACCAATTTCAATAGTTTTGTCTTAGCTCTATTCAGTTGAAACAGTTTCATTCCTCTTTCAGTTTCTAGATACTTTTGGAATTGCAGTTCCTTTACATTAAAGCGTTTAAGTTCTATTAAATATTTGCTACTGGATTGTTAATGGCATTCTGCAAATGTAGATAAAAGTTTTTAAAGCTTTTTATATGAGCTCCTTATTCCAGTTGTTACTTCTTATTCTGCCCTTTACTGCAGAAGGCTCCAAATGCATAGCATTTAAGAGTCTTGTCTTGAGCAGCCTAAAAATAATGGACATGGCAGATAAGGTTGAGAGTAAAAAGTGGCACAGGTTGCTGAAGCAGCTTATCCAAGGTCATACTCTCTGTGCTTCAATTTAATTTGTTTACATCTCTGATGAGATTATAGTGTTGAGCTGTTGAATTAAGTATTAGCGTTTTCCATGTTCTCTTGGGAAGTCTAAGTTGTTACATGCTGGCAGATAGAAGTGACAAAGCTGGCACAAAGCTACCAGCCCACAGGAACCTCCTCGTGTTTCATCGTGTAAGACTCATCTGCACTGCACTTAATCAGTCAGAAAAATATCCCGCCACATTACATGACATTACTTAGCTGGCAAATAGAATAACTCAGGAGAAAGTGACACTGCATAGATAGTTGGTAAGTGAACTTTAAGAATCATGACAAGTTTTGGGTTGAATTTTTGTATGTGACATTGAGCTAAATTTTACTTAAGTTGCTTAAACATTATGGTTAAGCAGTTTGAGACAGATTTTCAGAGTATAAATGTTTGCTAGCTTAGCAGTTCATGTTTTCCAAAAGGCGTAGCAAGCTGCATGTCAGCCTTCTCTTGCTGCTTCCACTCTCTTCCCAACCTACCTCTCCCCCTCCCCCCCCCACAAAAAAAACCCCCACAAACATATAGAAGCTGTATCACCAGTTACTAACTACTTATAGCTAATAATGTTTTATGCCATTTTATAATTAGCAGCTGGATTTGGGACAAAGGGGAAGTATAATAATTAAATAGGCATGGGCTCAAACATGTATATATGAATATATTGATAATTTGAGGTGATTTATTTTTCAGTGTGGATAGGAATATGTACTTGAGAAAACCTGTCCTTTGTCATTAGCTAAGTTGTACAAGTGAAAAAATCATCCCTAACCCCACAAAACAAACTAAAAAGCAGATTCTACATGACTCTTTCCATTAGATGTAATATTCTACTGGCGTGAACTTTAAATATAACCTCTCTGAAGAAAAAAACACATAAACCTGCCAAAAGCTATAAATGTTCTCACAATATGTCCAGCATATGGAATTCATTATTAATGTTAAGGTAAACTATTGTGGAGATGATCCACCGAAAGAGCTAAAGAAAATATAACTGTAAGTTATAGCTCAAGAGATTCAGCTCAAGAGATCTGAAATATTCTCCACAACATTTTTTGTATCTTCCTTCAAGGGGCTAATCCTAAAATTTACAGATAACTTGTGGTATTTGGAATTTCTAATTCGTATTTATGTTGTATGAGACAGATTGGGCACCTTCTTTCTGCCAGGTGCTCTGTACCAAAGCTCCACCCAAAGTCAGTACGAAGCTGCAAAGGCTTTACAGCACCTCTGAATTCTGGTCATTTAAGCATTAATGGATTCGAAGAATTAAACAGCACGAAGCATAGCAAATATTGACCTCTCCTTAGAAAATATTTACCATCTCATTTATTATAGTATGTCTCCTGCACTAGGATAATATGTTAACATTAGCAGGTATGACTTGTGAGGTGTACTAATGTTCTAAATTGAAAAACTCAGCTATTTACCTAAAGACCCTGTGGACTGATTTTAAGATGCTTCGCTCATTGTAAATGCTCTGCTTCATGTTAAAATGTCACATTGGTTTTAGGTGTTTCTAGCTTTATAGCATAATATTAAGCCTCGTTTATTTTGTATTAATAACTTGCCAATTTTGTGACAAATAGTACAAATGTTTTCATATACATAAGAAATGCTTCAAACTGAACATTTCCAAGCCCTGTTTAAAGAGATTGTCATGGTTTTATGTTTTTTGTTTTTCAGTATTCCGCATCGCAACAACACGTGGTGCACTGGGAGTTAAAGTATTAATGCTCCAGTTCCAGGTACCTATCCCTATAAACTACAGAAGTCATGGGATCTGACCCTTCCAGGTGGGGTGATCTCTTACTGCCTGGCAATGGGTGCTGGAGGGTGCTTTCCTCGCCGTTCCAAGCTTTTCAGGTTTGACTCTATCTCAGGAACTCTCTCTCCCTCCTATCTTATTTGATTTATTAGTCTCAATTTCAATTAGATTGTATTATATTGTGTTATCTTGCATTCCGATATCATAGTTAGTAAAATAAGTTTTCCTCCATAGATTGTTGCCACTGTTTGTTTTTTTTCTTCCTTCCTTCCCATTTTGTGGGGGCGGGGGGCAGGGGGCCTACTGCCCCCTGTCACGGGCTTAGATTGATCTAGTTAACGCCATGACAGAGATGTTTGAAGAAGCACACAAATTTTACAAACAAAGAAACTGAAGCATATAGCTAGCTGTAAGGGATTTCCTGTAATATGTTTTCATAGCAGATAATCCTCCTTTTTTCTGAAAGTTTTAGACCTTGGTCTCTTTAAAAATGGGGCACTAGGCTTAATTGACAGGAATTCTGAAGCATGTATTTCCATATGCAGTCTATGTTTCCTGATTTCCAGAACCTTAATCAGCATTCTAGCAGCTCATATATTTTGTATATATTTCATACATCTCTTTCTCTGCCCATTGGTAGAGCTCTTGCCAATTTCTTCAGTTGAATTGTCAGAAAGAATGAATTCTCATCATAGCCATGCTTTGTTCTGCAATATCAGCTCTCTGTTTGAAGTTAGGATAAACACTGAGTTCATCATGTTGTATTTTGACTCACCTTTGCCTACCTAGCTGTGATATTCAGACTATTTACACATTCCCTTGCTATGATTTGAAATAAAAGTAGGCCAATAATGAGCAAGGTGCTGCATTTGGGTCTGGGCTATACTAGGTATGTGTACAGACTGGGAAAAGAACTCATTGAGAGCAGCCCTTCAGAGAAGGACTTTGGAGGTCCTGCTGGATAAAAAGCTTGATGTGAGACAGAAGTTTGCACTTGCAGCCCAGAGAGCCAGCTATAATCTGGGCTGTATCCAAAGAAGGGTGACCAGCAGGGTGAGGGAGGTGATTGTCCCCCTGTACTCTGGCCTTGAGAGGCCTCATTTGAAGTACTGCATCCAGGTCTGTGGACCCCAGCACAAGAAAGATGCACAGCTGTTAGGGAGGGACCAGAGGAGGGCCACAAAAGTGATGAAAGGGTTGTTCAGTTTGGAGAAAAGAAGGCTCCCTCATCTTCAATGAGGGAAACCACATTGCGGCATTCTGACACTTAAAGGGAGCTTAAGACCAGAACGGAGACCAACTTCTTAAATGATCTGATCATGATGGGACAAGGGGGAATGATTTTATATAAAAGAGGAAAGATTTAGAACAAATATTAGTAGGAAATTCTTTTCCCAGCAGGAGTTGATGCACTGGCACAGCCTGTTGAGAGAAGATGTGCATGCCCCATCCCTGGAAAGAACAGGTTGGATGAGAACCTGGGCAGCCTGATCTCCCTCAGCAGGGAGTTAGAACTAGATGATATTCTAATCCATGACATTTTATGATTCTATGAAAAATGCCAGATCTGTCCTAAGTTCTCAGTATATCCAAGCTTAAAAGCCCATCACTTAAGCTCAGACTGATTAAGATGTTATTTATAAAATGCAGTATGCTTTGCTTTATAAAGATTGTCTGATAAAGGAAAATATCCAAGTCAAGGTATAACAAAGGTATTATTAACAATGAGAAAAAAAAAATACAGATCTTTATTTTGTTTCTATCTAGAAACAAAACTTAAACAAAGGACTTTTCCCCTGAGTGTCTCCCCAGTTGCCTATAAAGCTTCTGTTTTTTCTTTAGAGAAAATGTTTTCACAAGATTGGAAAAGAGTGTTGAAATGATTTGCAGACAGAATCAAATGCAAGTTGATACACAATGTAGTTATGGAGAGCACAAGTTTTAATAATGATAGTCTATTAAGCTTTATAATCTGTAATCAGTGACATTTGCAATAATTATATTAATAGTCCAGTTTCTTAGTATTCAGAATTTAAATGGAATTTCATGGCTTAGCTAACTAAAACAATCAGCTTCCAATGGTGTATTATATTAGCTGAAATCAGAGAGCTCTACGATTTTAAGTTGGGATGTGCATTCAGTAGCTCTAACCACTTATTTTTCTGTAACAAGTTAAAAATAACACTGTTCACCCTAAATTACTTGGAATCTACCACACTACTGAAAAACCGCAATTTAATCGCTGTCACCAAAACCTGGTTAGATGATTCCCGAGACTGGAATGTGGCTACTGACAGTGGTAATAAGCTGTTCAGAAGGGACAGCCAAGGAAGGAGGGAATTTCTACATTAAGGAAGAAATAGAAAAGAGCTCATGAGCCTAAGGAATGGCCATGAGTAAGTTGAAAGCCTATGGGTGAGAGTTAGAGACACAAGCAAGAAAGGGAGCCTTGTGACTGGAGTCTACTACAGGTGACTTGATCAAGTGGAGCCTGTTGATGAGGCCTTCTTCCTTCAGCTACACAAGGCGTCGTGACCATGGGCTTTCTCTGCTGTGGGACTTCAACCACCTAGACATCTGCTGGAAAAGTAGCACTGCAAGCTGTAGGCAATCCTAGAGGCTCCTGTAATGTATCAAGGATAACTTCCTGGCCCACGTAATAGAAAGCTGCACCTGGGGAAGTACAATGCTGTGGACCTGTTGCTCAGCAACATGAGTGCATTGATTGTTGACATCAGGACTGGGGGTTGCCTGGGCTGCCGTGTTCATGCTATGGTTGAGTTCACACTCTTGACAGTCAAAGAGTAAAATCAGGAAGCTTAACTTTAGGAAAGTCAAATTCCAACTCTTCAGGGAGTTATTCAACAAACCCCCCTGAGAAGAACAAGGGAGCAGAGCAGAGTTGGCAGATCTTTAAGGAAGCATTCTTTAGGGCACAAGAACTCTCCATCCGCAGATGTAGAAAGTCAGGAAAGGAAGGCAAGAGATCAGCATGGCTGAACCAGGACCTGCTTTATAATAGAATCATACAGAATCACAGAACAGCCGGGATTGAAAAGGACCACAATGATCACTGAGTTTCAATCCCTCTGCTATGTGCAGGGTCGCCAAACACCAGACCAGGCTGCCCAGAGCCACATCCAGCCTGGCCTTCAATGCCTCCAGGGATGGGGCATCCACAACCTCCTCGGGCAACCTGTTCCAGTGCGTCACCACCCTCAGTGTGAAGAACTTCCTCCTAATATCTAACCTAAACCTCCCCTATCTCAGTTTAAAACCATTCCCCCTTCTCCTATCACTATCCATCCTCGTAAACAGCTGTACCCTGTCCTGTTTATATGCTCCCTTCAAGTACTGAAAAGCCGCAATGAGGTCTCCCCAGAGTCTTCTCTTCTCCAAGCTAAACAAGCCCAGTTCCCTCAACCTTTCTTCACAGGAGAGGTGCCCCAGCCTTCTGATCATCTTAGTGGCTCTCCTCTGGATCCACTTTAAGAGTTCCATGTACTTTATGTACTGAGGGCCCCATTCCAGATGGGCCTCACAAGAGCCGAGTAGAGGGGGACAATCATCTCCTCCTTTCTGCTGGTCACCCCTTTTTTTAATGCAGCCCAGAACACAGTTGGCCTTCCAGGCCGCAAGCACACACTGCTGACTCATGTCCAGCTTCTTGTCTACCAGGACCCCCCAGTCCTTCTCTGCAGGGCTGGTCTTCAGGAGATCTTCCCCCAGTTTGCATAAATACCTGGGATTGCCCCAACCCAAGTGCAGCACCCTGCACTTGGCCTTATTGAACCTCACTGGGTTTTCGTGGGCCCACTTCTCCAGCCTGTCCAGTCCCTCTGGATGGCTTCCCTTCCTTCCAGCGTATCAACTGCACCTCTCGGCTTGGTGTCATCCACAAGCTTGCTGTGGGTGCACTCGATGCCATCTTCTGTGTCACTGATGAAGATGTTAAAGAGCACCAGTCCCAAGACCGACCCCTGTGGGACACCCTTGTGACCAGACTCCACCCTGACACAGAACCATTGATCACAAGCCTTTGGCTGCATCCAGCCAGCCAATACTTAAGCCATCGAACAGCCCATCCTTCAAATCCACATCTCTCCAATTTAGAAAGAAGGATGTGGTGAGGGACCATGTCAAAGGCCTTGCAGAATTCATGGTAGATGACATCCATCAGCCTTCCCCTGTCCACCAAAGCTGACGCTACATCATAGAAGGCCAAGAGAATGGTCAGGCACGATCTGCCCTTGGTGTAGGCATGCTGGCTGTCTCGAATCACCTATTTATCTTGTATGTGCCTTAACATACCTTCTAGGAGGATCTGCTCCATGATCTTCCCAGGCATGGAGGTGAGGCTCACCGGCCTGTAGTTCCCCAGGTCTTCCTTTCTCCCTTTCTTAAAAATGGGAGTCATATTTCCCTTTTTCCAGCCACCAGGGACTTCACCAGACAGCCATGATTTTTCAAATATGATGGAGAGCAGCTTGGCAACCACATGGTCAAACTGAAGAGAGAAAATTCAGGGACAGGTTCCATGGGAAGAATATAAGAAAGCTTCTAGGCTGTGTAGGGATGGGATCAGGAAAGCCAAGACACAACTTGAACTAAACTTGATCAGGGATGCCAAGAACAAAAAATGCATCTACAGGTACTTCAACCAGAAAAGGTAAGTCCAGGAGGGCATACCTCCCCTAATGAGTGAGAGAGGCAAGCTGGTAATCATGGACAAGGAGAAGGCTGAGGTACTTAACGTTTTTGTCTAGGTCTTCTCTGATAACTGCTCATTACACAGCCCTCAAATGTGTGGTTTCGTAGGAGGGGATGGGGGAAATAATGTCCCTGCTGCTGTAAGCAAAGATCAGGTTCACAGCTGTGTGAGACTCTTGAATGTCCGTAAGTGTATGGATGAGATACATCCCAGAGTCTTGAGAGAACTGGCTGGCATAGTTGCCAAGCTACTGTCAATGATATTTGAAAACTCTTGGCAGTCAGGTGAAGTCCCTGGTGACTGGAAAAAAGGCAACATCACATCCACTTATAAGCCAGGTAAAAAGGATCACCCTGAGATCTACTGACCTGTCAGTCTCACTTCTGTGCCGGGAAAGATCATGGAACAGATTCTCCTGGAAGCTATGCTAAGGCACATGGAAGAGAAGAAGGTGGTATGGGACAACCAGCATGGCTTCACCAAGGTCAGGTTCTGCCTGACTAACCTTACTGCTTTTTATGATGATGTAACTGCATTAGTGAACAAAGGAAGAGCCACTGATGTCATCTATGTGGACTTCAGTAAGATCTTTGACATGTTTCCCCGTGTTATCATGAGAGACATCCTTCTCTCCAAATAGGAAAAATATGTTTTTGACTAGTGTTGGACAGATGGGAAACTGGTTTTGAGATCATACTCACAGAAGGGTGGTCAATGGCTCAGTGTCCAGACAGAAATCAGTGATGAGTGGTATCCCTCAGGGGTCAATACTGGGACTGATGCTCTTTACAGACTTCATCAGTGACACTGACAGTGGAATCAAGTGCATTCTCAGCAAGTTTACTGATGACAATGAGCTGTGGGGTATGGTCAACACACACAAGGGATGGGATGCCATCAAGAGGGATGTAGACAGGCTCAAGCAGTGGGCCCAGGAGAACCTCATGAGGTTTCACAAATCAAGTGCAAGGTTTTGCACCTGGATAGTGGCAACACCCACTATCAGTACAAATTGAGGGATGAAAAGATAGAACAGCCCTGTCAAAAAGTACCTAGGGGTACTGGTAGATGGGAAGCTGGACATGTGGACAGGGGAAGTCAGCAATGTGCCCTTGTGCAGTCCGGAAAGCCAACAATATCCCAGGCTGCATCAAAAGAACCGTAGCCAGCAGGTCAAGGGAGGTGATCCTGCCCTTCTACTCTGCACTGGTGAGGTCTCCCCTGGAGCACTGCATCCAGGTGTGAAGTCCTCTGTACAGGAGAAATATGAATTTCAGCTCATCCAGAGGGGGGTTGCAAAAATGATCCAAGGGATGGAACACCTCTCCTACAAAAACAGGCTGAGAGAGCTGTGGCTGTTCAGCCTGGAGAAGAGAAGGCTCCAGGGAGACCTGATAACAGCCTTTCAGTATCTAAAGGAGAGATATAAGAAAGAAGGGGACAGACTCTTCAACAGGGTCTGCTGTGACAAGACAAGAAGAAAAGGGAAATTTTGATTGGATATAAGGAAGGAGATTGTTACAGTAAGAGTTGTGAGGCACTGGAGCAGGTTTCCCAGAAGTGACAGATGTCCTGTCCTTGGAGACATTCAAGGTCAGTCTGGACAAGGCTCTGAGCAGTGAATCTAGTTGCAGATATCCCTGTTCACTGTAGGGGAGTTGGAATAGATGATCTTTAAATGTCTGTTCCAATTCAAATTATTTGTTACAAATTTATGGAGACCAAGGAGAGGATGTTAGCACAGTGAGGTGAGGCAGTGGATGGTGCATTTCAGTGATGGTAACATCAGCAGTGGATCACTTCTGCTGATGCAGATTTTTAAGAGCACAGTACAAAACTCTTTTTCATTGCTGGTGAAAATGCATACTTAACGATGGGGACTATGTTGAAAAACATTGTTTTATAGCTGAGAATTTGCTCTATCAAATAGCATTATTGTGCTCTTTGTATCTGTTGTAGTTTCAATGGAAATAAAAAGGCAACATTACTTTCGAAGCAACCTACATAATTTCATATTGAAAGAGATCTGTTCTCCAGGACTACAGTCCATATGATTTTTCTTTGATCACCTTTCTTCATATGCCAAAAGTAGAAAAGGAAAATGTTGAGTATCGAGATTACAGATTCTTCTCCTAACTTGGCTTTCTATGCTCACAGAAGTGTATACAAAATGATGCTCATTTTGTCAGAGTGAAATATGGAGGAAATAAGATCATTTTAGTATTGGGTAGTTAGAAGAATTGCCATCAACAACTGGTTATTTCAGTAGGGCATTTTTTTCATTGCTAAAAGTATTGTCAATTTCTGCTTTTTTTTTTTTTTTTTCCCCTGGGAAACTACAAACCCCTTAAATAATTTGAGTTTTTCCTTATTCCTCAGAATTGCAGCATATGACTGATAACTGCCTTTAGAACTCCTAATAGCTAAATTACAATTATTATGCAAAGACCTACAATAGACAGTTATATGGATTGTTAAATGACTCTGCCTTTTTTGCAAACCATAATCATTTTCCTTTATTAGCTGAAGGATTTCATAATTTAAGGAAGATGAAAACCTATAAGTCACACTTTCAAATAAGGAACATGGATATTGCAAACATTAAATTCTTCCATAAAAATGTTAAGGCATCATTAAACTAGGATCAGATTAATACAATTCAGTCAACTCTAGATAGATATCTCCTGTAATAGGCTGAAACAATACCTAGTGATATAGGATGTATAAGATTTTACTACAGCCAATTTATAAACCTATAAAACATACAGGTATCACTCAAATCCATCATTAATTGTGCATGCCTTGTATTAAATCAAGTGACTTCGGTAAGAAAAAATATTCCCCTCCTTTACTGTATCTTCTTTTCTATTGTTAGCTGCTATCACAGCAGCTTACTCTCACCGTAAGTCAGATGAGAGATTCCTTCTGGTAGAGGTTGACCTGAGAATCTGTGCTTGATTTATCCATCTGTTTAGGTGTCTGAAAAATTTTTAAATAAATTTTCAGGGCATAATTTAGTTCTCACTTATACCATTGTAAATCTGGAGTCATTCTGGATTTGCTCCAGAAAAACAGCAAGTAGGATTTGACCCGGAGTATAATCAAATTAAATACAAAAGCTCATGTCTCTTCTGCTCTGCTGGGCAAAGGAAGGGAAATAGCTGGGAAAAAGAGGATCTGAACTGTTGGCTCTATGCATGTTGCTGCCACAGGTACAAGGTAGCTCTGTGAATCTGGAGAAATGACAACTGTAGAAAAGTGGAGCAGAAAGAATCATACAGGTGCATTATTTGTTAATGTGCCTTCCTGTTCCTTTGGCTGGATATCTGCTGTGAAGAATAAAGATTAGAGATTAGAGATTAGCCTGTACTGCTTCTAATTTCTAACCTACTCATTTAAATTTAGCTTAGATCAATTTTCACATGATTCTTAGTAGAGCTAATATGGAATATGTCTGTGATGCTTTGGTAAAAACTACTGCTTAACAGTAGGGGAGTACGTTGCTGGCTGTGGAGTCCTGAACAATCTTCAGAACTTCTCTTACACTAACATCTCCCTCCCATTCTTTGTGTAGGCATATGTACTCTGTGGTCAAAGTGGAAATACAAGATTTCTGATACGTGCTCTGTGTTACCTATTTGTCCTGTGTACCTGAAAAGGGCTAGTACGCATATATGAAGTGTTGTGTATATTAACTTATTTTAATCTCAATTCAGGCATACCTGTATTTGAATTTTAGTGCAGATTTAAAGAAAAATAATAATAATTGGAGTTTTATCACATGTGCATTTGTATGTGCAACCAGAAAGGAAGAGAGAGGGAAAGATTTCTCCCATGCCCCTTACAAACCCAGATACTTACCAGTGTACTGCGTTAAAAAGAGATGAGGGCATGATAATATGCTTTATTATACCTGTTTTGTGTATTAGTAATGCAAGTGTATATATCCCCAACTACTAAATTAATCACAGAGTAAGTTCAATAGGGATCACTGAGAAGGAAATGAGAAAGTCCAAAGAGTAACTTACTAAGCTGAGCACAACTGGTGTGACTCCTGGGGAAGTTACAGCATCAGTACCAAGAAAGCTTGTTGGAGGCACTCTTTAAAGGCTAGATGGTAAAAAATCTAGTTTAAATAATTCTGTGAAGCCAGACCAGACCATTCGAGACAGACAATCTTGTGTTCATTGGCCTTTCTTTTATATAGGCTAAACTGATAACTAGATGAACCCAGTGCGCTTAGAATAAAACATACATGAAGAATAGTATTTGTTTGTAAATCTATATGGTGATAAAAAAGCAAGCAAACAGAAGATTTCAAACACTGTAAAAGATGAGTATAGATTAGTTCTTTTGTAAGCATTTTTCCATTTGTGCATAAGATGAGTTATGTCATTTAGTTCAGTATTTGCAGTATTCCCTAAGGTCTGTATAGGACAGATCCCAGACTGCCTCAATCACTTATTGAATCATCTAATGCAATTGATTGTGAGTGACAGCCAAAATTATATGTAGTTAGTAAAAAATGTTGCTGTATTTAATCATATAATTGTGCATCCATTTAGCTTAGCCCAGTAATCATAAGAACCCTTATACACAAGTAGCTTTACCTATTTGACTCAACTTTAGAAATGAGGAAAATTTGCTCAGAGGACATTTTCATGCAGAGAATTTGAAGAATGAAGTCTAGATATATGCCAGCAAAATATATTTCTATAATTCATTATTGTAAATGGAGATCGTGTTTAAATTAAGATTTTTACATGAAGCTATCTTGTCGGAAAGTAAAAGGTGACTTTCCTGTTAATAGCTTATGTGGAAAGAACTATAAAACCACGAGGTAATTTCTGTTACATTTTACCAATTCAACTGTATAGGGCAACAAAAAAAACTTTAAGACAATATTTCAGACTAAATTCCAGCCTATATAACCACTGAACTTTCTCTGAAATGCTCTGTTGGTTAATTCGCTCTATAACTTCTGAATTTGTTAGTAAATACAGGGTTTGAAATCTGAAAGAGGAAGTAAAGTTTGTGTGTGCTTTGTGGTCCTCTAACTTTCAGGTAAAGCAGTCTAAGAATATAAAACGGAATTAGATCTGCTCTCTGTAAGAGAAAGACATTTGCTATTCAGATGCTGCATACTCTCTACAGCAGCATCTGCTGGCCCATCAGTAAATGCATTTCTCTGGCTCATGCTATTATTTGGAGGATGATGTAGAGCTGTGGCAGCTGGAGATGTGATGGGAAACTGGTGTGACTGTGACCACACATCAGTAATCAAAAGGAAAAAGCTTACTGAAAGTTTTTGCTGTTTAGTTAGACCACTAATCTAATGAAACTTTTTAAGATCAGAGCCATTTGGTGCAAAATCCTCCAATTGCAAACAGGAAGACATTCCACTTCAAATCAGAGCACGAACAACAGAGAGATCTTATGCTGTCCATTTGCAAGTAAAGAGTTTGGCTCTTTACATATGGCCTGCAATTTCTATCAGAAGTAAGTCACAAAATGAGCCAGTGTCTTTGCTCTTGCACTAATTGTTGTCCATCAATTCAACACTGATAGGTGTATTTCAGGGTGTTTCATAAAGTTCAACAGGGATCAAATCTAATCTAGCATCCTGATTACTCATCTGAAATAAATCTGGCATTAAATGACCCCGTTTGTCTCCAGCTACATGTTAATTGTCTAACCATAGGGTCTCAATTGACTTTAAAGTAGGACAGATGGGCTCTGTAGTGATGAAGAAGAGTAAAATAGCCAGCAAAGAGCCTCAAGAGGCCATATTTGGAGCATGATTTATCTCATCTAACTTCACAGATTTCCAATCTTACTTATTTTTATAGTTGCCACGGAGTTTAATGCCTTTTTGGAGTGTGATTCATGTAGACTGTTTTAGGCATCACCTTGAAAAGGCAAATTCTTGGGTAGAAATGCATATAGGTGAGATGTGAAGTATCAATTCAGTTCAATCTAGAAGTAGACTTCAGTATTTGGCTAGATGAATCCACTCCTGAAGTCTTTCCAGTTAGGTGATTTCACTCATTTAAACGCTGAATTAGTGTATTTGTACTATAGCTTGCAGATAAGAGAAGAAATGCTGCTGCTTAACTGTGCCCTAGCTCCCTGCCACATCTTGTTCTGGGGATAAACACCTTCAAGAGGCAATGGAATGACAAGGCAGAGGTCAGACCTCTTATGAGGCCAATAGTAGCTGGGGAAGTAGCTGGGGAAATTATGGAAGTTCTCAAGCCCTTCTTAAGGACATTAATAAGCATGGCAATGTGCTGACAGAAACCTACCAGCATCACAGACATGGGTAGCAAAACTTTGTTGCAGAGAAACAGCTGAGTTCAGATATGTCAATCTTAAGAAATGCCTTATAAACTCATTCAGTTTTATTAGTATATACAAAGTCAGAAGAAATATATGAAATTTCTTATTGTTAAGCTCAGCATAATAGCAGAATTTTATTGGAAGGAAAGTGGGTTTTTGCCTGCATTCTGTGATCTTGCGTTTATAGCATTGATTTTTCAGCCACGGGATAAACTGTTTTATTGCTCACGGAGAATGAAATGCGTGCAAAACGCCACGAGAGGGAGCTCTGGGAAGCAGTAAAGCTGTCGTTTTTCTCACGAAGCTGCGTGTTACTTTTGAAAGACACAGCTAAAGGTTGTAAAACTTTCAGAAGCTCACAGCATCTTTACAGTACAAGTTTCTTATGGGACTGAGGTTAGCAAACAATTCTGTAAAATAAGTGTGAAGTCCGTGTAAAAACTGTGTCTACTAAAAACATTATCTTCATTAGATAAGACATTAGATAAGATTTTTAATTTTAAGGCCAAATGTTTTAATGTCTTCTTCTGATGTATTTGTATCAAGTAGAAAACACATAGATACAATACCATTTTGCTGTTGAATATGAACATAGGAGTGGAGGAAGGGACAGACCTGTTTCTATCGTTTGATATAAGTCCCATGGTAGTAATTCCATTCTCCACTTGTCCCCTTTGTAGTACATATTTCTCTGTACTATTAGAGTCCTTCACTGGATAAGCTCTGGATGCTTTACAGAGTCCAGCAGAGTTTAAATGCATAACTGAACTCCTAGCCAGACTTAAAAAATGATTTTAGCTGTAAATGACTCAGCAGTCTTGTCAAAAAATACAAGGCTAAACGTGGGTATTATGTAACCAGAGGGACACAGTTTACTTTATAAAGCAATTAAAAGAAGACAGAAACTTACAGTCTGTGTCTGAGAGAGAGTAATGCCTACTCAAAAATAGTTTCCTATCTAGAACAGCCATCTGTAAAGAAATAAAACCCAAGTCTTAAAACAACAGAAATTATAGAATTTGACAGATTCCCAAATCCACATTTAGGCATACAAACAAAATGAAATAATGTGCTTCTCAAACTGTCTGAAGAGCATGTCAAAATTTATCTGCTGCTTGTTTTTATTTTGTGTGGTCAGGTGAAGGCTAAGGCCAGTTCTTCATAAAAGAGCCTAGTTTTCCTGTGAATTGGTTTAAGAAGGAAGGAGCTTCATTTTTTTTTCACAGACAGCGAGCTAATTTATCCTAGAGAATAAATCAGTATTGCTCTAGACTAAGCTGGCAGTCTCTTATTTCTTATTTCTTATTTAGATAGGCAAGGTTTTCTCTGGAGTACATTAATCAGAGATGGAGTTTGTTCCTCTGTCTCCATGAGCAAAGCAGACCTGTATGAAAACTTCATTAACCTAATGCATTTGCTCCAAAAGGCACAGTGATTGAAAACAATGGTATTCTTGGCTACTTACTGCATTTTAGTTTTGCTTTAAGAGGTGTTCATAATACCTTCTTCATGATTATTTGCAATGCATCCTCTAAAAACACCAAGTGATCTGAATCTGTCAGTAAGAGCTGCCTACCTGCTCAGGCTGACAGCGCAGCAGCCATCCCTCTCTGCCATCCGACAGAACACTGCAATCTTCTGCTGCATCATCCTCCAAACAGGGCAGCCAGACAGAGAAAGTAAAGAAACGAGATTGTCCCCACATGACTCACAAGGGTTTTGTGCTTCAATGTTTACCATTCTTAATTGCTTCAGAAGTCAGCTGCTTGCACTGGGCTAGGAAGCCTGTGGTAGCTGCTGCTGTTTTCAGAATATAGCACAGTTGCAAAACTTCAGATCTATCTCTTTTATTCCTGAGGTATTCCTGATTTAAATGTATTTTTCAGAAGGAAACAGTATGTTTGGTTGCTCTGTTGTACCCAATTACTTTACTTTCTTCCATCAACATCAGGCCTGAAGGTTTTGTGACATTTTGCCCTCTGCCCTGTGTGAATGTGACTATAGCGAGATTTACAGAAAGAAAGTGTTTAATGCAGACATGACAGCAGGAAAAGAAACTGAGGTTGTGTTTGTTTTGATTGTTTTTTCCAAAACTGTAGTGAGAAAGAGCTTCAAAAAGCACCTGAGAGCTTTCTGAGAGACAGCATTTGGGAGCCAGGGGCTATTACCTTCATACTTGAGTAGAATCTTTGCTTTTATGTCACTGTTTCTGAAGTTTAAAAAAGAAAGAAAAAAGTTGAAGACAGTGAGAGAGAACATCAATTCTGAGTTCCTTTCTCAGGCAAAACTTTACTCAAACTTTGAAAGTTCATCTGAACAAGAACAACTTCCAAGTATGGCAAAAATAAACTTCAACTCCTGTAGTTTGAATAGCTCCATTTCCACTCTCTTCAATGAGTTCAATATGCTGCAGGTGATACCACTAAAGAGTGAGCACCAAACATCAAAATACATCATGCACTTCCCTTGCAAGCTGGGTTGTTGTTTGCCATTTCAAATGTGGCTGAGACACACAATAACTACAAAAACACTTAGCAACATATAAAACAGTCTTTTAGTACAGTTACAGAAGAATGTGTGTGCTTTACTGCTTTGAAATTGAATTCCTTCCCAAATTCTGCCATCATGTCTGCACTTACCAGAGATTAAAGACAACTGAAATCCAAATCTTAAGAACATCAAATTATGTCTATAGCAGGTTTTGGTACTCTTAATCCCAAATGCACCTTGTATCTATTTCGTGTGGTTTTCAATTTAGTACAACCTGGCCTGTGGGCCAGGAGACAGCTACTCTGCATTCCAATACTTATCCCATCTGGATAATAAGGGGAAGAAAACCAGTGAGGCATGCTGCAGATTGCACCTATCTGATCATAGATCATATCCATGTAAGACCATATTCCAATTAATACCAGCAAATCAAAACCAATCATTTTCTCTGTGGTTGTCTTTGGTATTTTTAAAAGGATAAAGATTTAAAAAAGAAAAAAAGAAAAAAATTATCTACTGTTCTCGACTGTTCACTATATAAAGATACACAAAGTCTTCTTCACTGTATACAGGAACTGCAGCCAGAAGCTCTTCTGTGCAAATGTCTGATTTCCAAATTTACCTCTATAATTCAAATTCCAGATCTATACAGTACTTCACAGTACTAAAAAAAATAATGATTAAAAGAAAAATAAAAAGATTGCTTTGTAGTTTTATAACAAAGTAAAAGAAAAGAAAAGCATAAATACATCCATCTTATATTCAGTTTATTTAATACCATAGTAGTAAATACAGTAAGAGGTTCAGAATCAGACATTGCTAGAGCTGGCAAGATACAGCTGCCCTAGCAGATGAGCAGCCTAGCAGTTGTTCTGGAATTCTGTGTGCTGAAAAGCTGAGAGGTGTACATGAGTAGTCTTGAAGTTCAATTTCATAGATAATGACAATGCAATATAAAATACACTATTCCTGATCTGGTAGAGCAGCCTCTGAATAAAAATAAAGTAGTGTTGTGACTGAGAACTATATTCAAATATCTGTACTTTTAAAATAAAATAAGTAAATAGGAAATACATTTTTTCCCCTGAAAAAAGCAAGGGCTCTCTGTTCAATAATTACTAAAATATGTTTCAGTTTTATTTACATTAATGTTAAGATTTTATAGTTTTTTATATGCCATCATATGGAGGTGGACATTTCAAAATCAGTATTTTGTCCTGACCTATAAAATAATGTTGATAGTTTAAAATGCAGAGAACATTCCCAAACAGAGGCAAGCTTCAGGGTAGCATCTCACTGTGACTGAATCCCAGCTATCCTCTGGAATGGGCAGAAGGCAAGAGTACACTTTCAAACAACTTCCCTTTAAAATTTCTGTATGAGCAAAGCATTTTCAAACATGCAGGGGTAAGCCCTTATTTAGGTAAGTCTACGGCAAGAGCTCTGGATGTTAACTGACAGTTTATTTAGACCCATCTGATGTTTAATATCCACATTTCAAAGCATAGCTAACGTACTCCTTAGTACTCTCTCAAGCAGGTTTTCAATACCATCACAATGACTCAGTTGTAAAAACACTGGTCCTTAGAAAACACACTGCGCAATTTAGGAGCATGGCTCCTACCAGCAGGCAGATATCAAATACTTGAACAGACAAATCTACATTTTTAAGAAACTGCACTACAACTCAGGAAAACTGTTCTGGGAAAGTCATCAGCCTAAGATGTTGCACTGATCCTAGCCTTAAACAATTTCACTGAACAAAGATCTCACTGAAACTGTCCAATGCCCACCCACTACCACTTTTCAGTTCCTAACCTCCTCAACGCTCTCCACTTCCTTTTACCATTCAAAACCAAAAAGATACTGAAACTGGAGACAATACTGTTCCGTTTAATGCTTCCCTACTTCTGATGTCTCCACAAGGCAGCCTTTGTGATAGATATGATAAATTTGGTGTCTAAGCATTAAATTCTTATGAATATCAGCAGGTGTCAAACATCTTTAAACTGTTAGAGGTTCTGAACTGTTCTTCCTTGCATTCAGTAAGAGTATTTTACTTTTCTTTAGTGAAGGAGGTCTTGCACAAAAGAACAGTATTTCAAGCTCTTAAGAGTTTGGTCAGCAAGACTAAAAATAACGGTTTATTCTCAGCTGCATTTAAAAGCTTCACCGATGACAATGTTGGTGTTGAATAAATACGTAACAAAACTCTCCTCCTGTGAAGAACTTAGGAGATAATGTTTGAAAGAAGCAGCTTAGAGATTAAGTGGCATAGCCCTAGCACAATAAATCTGCTGTAGAACTGAAGATAGATGTCAGATCTCCTAGGTCTATGCCCTGTCCCCTTGCCCATATTATCTCCCACCTTTGGTTTATATCATCTTACTCCTCCAGACATTGAACTTCAGAGGAAGTTGACTCAATCCCAAGCGCTGCTTGTGCTCCGCTATTTCAGCTTGTTCCTACTTCAGTCTAACCATCTTTTACACAGATTTCCTTCTCTTTCCAAACACATTGTTGATTAACTTGGCCATTGATTTTGATCCACTTGGTCTTCTCTTCTCCTTTGCTTTGAGATTTGAGGTGATACTCCTCAGAACTTTTGTGAACATTGCCACAACTTCCTGATAATGTTCAGCTGCAGACAATTCACAGAATTGGCACTTGTTATCCATCGCCAGCTTCTGACCTTCATCCCAGCCAACTTCTCTTATGTGGCATAAATCCTGTTTGTTACCAACCAAAAACACTGTTGACTCAACCATTCTAAAATCAAAAGTTTTAATTGGAGAAAAGATATGTTAAAATACTGAGTAGTATTCTGCGCTATATATGTATGATAAAAGAGGCATTGTTAAAAAACAAAAAACAAAAAAAACACCCAACAACAAACACCAAAAAAGCTAGCCTCATAACTTCAGTAGAGTTACAGCTTTCTATTGACCATAGTCAAACATGAAAGAAATTTCCATGCAAGTTATTCTTATGACATCTATCAAGAAGTTTTCATTTTAGTTCCTCTACTGAATAATTTCATGTACTTTTCATTCACTTCAATTTTCTTACTCTACGCTGACAAGGACATTGTCAGCTCCTGCAGTTCAGGAATACGCAGGGCAAATATTTTCTCAATTTCTAGGTAACAGAATAAAGTCAAAGAGATGCATGTAACATCAGCGTGAACAGTGTAACTCAAAAAAAGACATGGGAGTCCTAATTCCAAATTTTTGTTAAGATTACTTCTTCCATAGAAACTCTGTTTAAGGAAGCTCAGCAGCAAAACAGAAAAGAGTTATTTTTTATTTCATTTCTGGTAATAAAAGGATTTCATTCTATTCATTTTAGTAAGCACCTCAGTGAAGCAATACCTACCAACACACCTACTCAAACTTTCAACTTTCATTCTAAGTACTTTCTTACCATACAATCACTCATGCACAAATGATGTTGGA
The DNA here is from genome assembly GCA_035772895.1 of Perdix hodgsoniae. Classification (NCBI taxonomy): domain Eukaryota; kingdom Metazoa; phylum Chordata; class Aves; order Galliformes; family Phasianidae; genus Perdix; species Perdix hodgsoniae. The sequence goes on from JAPSGF010000070.1 coordinate 1,712,719, forward strand.
GTCACAGCTAAATGCAGCTTAGGAGAAATTCATGGTGTTAGATTCTTTGAATCCCTTATGTTGGTGCATCCCCAACACTGATGGGAGTAAAATTACATGATGTATATGTCAGGTTTTTACTCATCTAAGTCACGGGAGGTGAATTTATGGCAATTATTCAAAACATACTGCTGTAAGAAAAGAGAATGAACACCACTGTTCTCTTAGCTTTGGACAGAGTGTAACAGGTTGTAATTTTTAACAGTTTACCTTGATGTATTGTACTGCTGGTATTATGCTGGGAGGACGCTGCTGGATTTTAATTGTTACTTGGATTCCTAGAGCTTACGGAAACGTTCTCAGGTGGTTTTTTTTTTGTATGCTTTGCTGAAAGAAACAAAAATAACGCCACTTACTTTTTACAAGCTCCTATGTGAGACTCTTGGATCCTGTATAGCAGTGCTTTTGCAAATGCAAATGATGCTCTGTCACTGATGTCATAAACAATGATGAATCCATCAGCCCAGTGGAGTTCATCTGTGAGGGAGAGCTTCCCCTGCTGCGGGTGAAAGAAGTTCAAATTCACATGCAAAAATATCACTACTGTTGTCACTCTTGAGTATTTTCTTTGTCTGAGTGAATACAAGAATACTGTATCTTTCACTGCAAAATATATGAATAGATGATATGGATGCTTGCATTGAATTCAGGTGAGTCCTGCTCCAAAAACCCATTAATAACCATCACTACAGATTGCATTTTGGAGCACCAAAGAATTCACTGTGAAACACCTTCGCTTTGTTTAAGCAGTGAAATTGCATTATCTGTACAGACACTGTTTCCAGCAGACATATGTTGAATATTCTGAAGTTACAGGAGAATTAAATGCAGGCCATTGATATCTGTGATTATGCCACTGTTTTGTATGCTTCTAGTTGTCTGACCACAATGAACCTTACTAATTTGTTAAAAATCCTTTGTTCCAAGCCATTTCTCATTTTGTCTTTATATTTTTCAAGTCTGAAGCAGTACCTACTCACAGGATAGATTTCCACAGGGCTTGAAAATTTTCCTTTCAAGCTGCCATTTACTTAAATTCCACAAGTGACAGAACTCACATAAAGTGATACTGAGAGTTAGTATTTGGGTCTCTTCACTCCAAGGAAGTGTTCGCTGTCATAATTTCCAGAAAGCAACAGCTGCAAACTATCCCATCAACAAGGACCACATGACCCAAGATGGGTAGAATAGTGGCAGTTCGCCAGCCTAGACTTGACCATGTGCTTTCTGGAAAACACACTGGACAGTAACTTGAGGACTACTTAAGCTGAATTAAAGCTGTGCTCTTTGCAGTGTATAACCTTTACCAGTGTCCTACCCTGGTTGCCTTGTTTAGTTCAGTACCAAAGCAGCATCATTAATGCAACTTACTCTATATGATGGATGGTAACTGAATGTTGGCAGTGCATCAGGTTAAGGGGCAGGAAAGGTGACTTGTGTATGACGGCTCTTTGCCAGATGAAGAGATAGAGAATACTGCAGAACAGAGGTGTAGCTACCAGACAGAAGCCTCAGAGAACAGCGAGATTTCAGGAAGTGGAAACAAACGTGAATTTTCCTTCCCCAGCTTGGCCTCCTCTCAGGACCTGTTTTTCTTCTCCATAGGAATTCCATATGCCATCCGTCTCTTTCTAGTATCAACAGTTCACACTGATAAAAAGGCATTACCACCACGTCCTCTCCTGCTCACCACCTACTTAGTCCTCTACAGGTCTCTCTACAGGAAATGAAGAAAGAAAGACTCAAGGCAGCAAACAGTGAGTGTTAGGCCTTGTTACTAAGGAAGAACTGGCAGCCAGAAGAGGACCAGCAGGAGGAGCTGCCCTCAACACAGTTGATCTCTGGTCTCCTTGAAAGCAAAAAGGGAACCCAAGGGGAAGCAACCAAACACTCCACCCGTCAAGTAGTCTAGTCTACTTTAACATAGCAAGCTACTACTGTTTCAAGTATGCTCTCTTAAAAACTTGTTCACATGCCACAGGATTTAATATGACAGTAAGCAGAAGTTATAGATTGGCTTAGGAAAGAAGGCTGAGATATGTGGAAACAACTCTACAGAAAAGTAGCTTTGAAGAGGGACTGTAATGACAAGGAAGGGCTCCAGTGAATATATTAACAAGGCACAGTGCCTATTTCAGGATCTGCTTTGCTGTTGCTTCTCTTTAAGATAGATTTGTTTGCAAGTTATTTTACGTGCTCACCATGTTAAGACTTCTTAAGTCACTGATTTCAAGTCTGAGCCAAACTTCCAGTGCTTTGGCTTTAACATTCATTATTCTGGTCAGTGAGAGGCAGGATCACTGTCTACAAGGGATCCTTGTGAACTAGCAGAGACAGACCTACCTAGATCCATTTGTGTTATATGTTATCAACACTTATGCATGTCAGAAACAGGAGGAAAGAAATTAGTACAAAGAATAATCTTCATTTGAGGGTGGTTTATTGTGATCAAAGTTCATCTGCCAGCATGTAGATGCCTGTATTATGGCTCTCACTGTCTGTTCTGTGAATGTAACTCTCATTTGCAGACCTATCTACTTTGAGAATTTCCACAGCCACTTAATATACACTTTGCCTTATTAAAAAATAAAAAAATAACAAAATCCACCTGTGTAGGAAATTTAAGAATTTTGTTTTATACTCCTAAAATTGTTTTCTATATTTAAATATACAATATGGAAGAGGGAAAGATTAATTAATATTACACATTCCATAATGCAGAAGTATTTACAGAAAAAAAATAAAGGATTTGAGTGTTTCTTCCATGAAATGGGAAGATGCACATTTCCTGAATCATAACAAATATAAACTTTCAGCCTTGCAAAAAACAAGGCACAAGAATAAATTCCTAACACAGAAATAATGTTTGCAACCCTTCTTAACCTCACACAGGTAGAATGAGGAATAGGGTTTTTTTGTCTCCTAAAATTCTTACCTGTGAACAAGGGTCATAAATTTCCAAGTGTATCTGCCTCCCATCCAGACAAAAGTGTTTAGTGTAGATGCATTCTAAAAAAAATATATATGGCATTCAATAAGAACCATTAGAATAATTGGGAATGGTGGTGAAGAAAATGTGATAAAGGTAAGATAATACTGAAGAGGTTTTTTTTTCTTTACAGTTTTGTTGTTTGTTTGTTTGTTAGCTGGAAACAATCCCACTTCATTTTACACCACCTGAACTGCTCATTCCCATTGGCCAACCAACACCATTTCACTGTGGCATTCCCAGGAAAGCAATAGTGTGATTAATACTTTTATATCCTAGATTTCTTCTCAAACTCAAACAAAGGCAAATAAGTAACACAGTGCTCAGAAACAGCTAAGTCTTCATGATTACTGTAGTGGAAATGCTAAGACATGGCTTGAACCCAGCAGGAAGGCAGGACCAGCCCAGTGATCTCAGGTGGATGCAGTGCACCTAAGTGACTGGAAGGGGTGGAGCCAGGATCCATCCCTTCCCAGACTTCATTTAAAGGTTGGCAGTGGAGGCAAAGGTATCTTGCTGGAGATCCCTGTGTATCTGAGGCCTTCTCAGGGTGAGCAGTTTTTCTTACTTTGTTCCTGTGTCCCCAGTTGCTTTAGCCCAGGACTTTACTATTACACTGCTATTGCTACACTTGCCATCTCATTACAATTACCTATTTTTGAGGTTCAGAATTATAAAAGCAGTAAGCTAGATTACTGGCATTGGGCACTTCAGTAGTTCCTAACATATGTAGTATCAGATCAATAATTACAGGATAGTGTTCTGAGCCTAAACCCTAAAACATTTCTGTAGTGTCAGCTGTCTGATTAAAGATTCTCTGTCAGCATAGCAGCTCTGAGAATCTTACTGCAGGGAGATCTTGTTTTAGATGGTAGTTTGTTCTAAGAGAATATAACTAACTTGTGTTCATAGCACTGGTCATCAAGTTTTCTACAGTGTAAATCCTTAGTTCTACTGAGGTACAGAGACAAGAACCAGTGCTGGTACTACTGAAAATGCACTTCAAAATGCATATAAGGCAACTATAGTTAAGGGCTATGATGTCTGGAACCAAGCATCTTTGGTTCAGCATTATGTTCACATCAAGCATCTTTCTTGCACTTTTAAGAGCTCAACTGATAATCAACTATGATCCCCAACATCTTAGGAATTGAAACTAAGCTCCTTGCTAATTTCCATAATTAAACTTTTATTATCACTACTTAGATCCCACTACTCAGTTCTGCAGCACTGTGTATTCTATCACCCCTTTTCTTTGTTTTATAAATCCCTTTTGCCCTTTGGAAATTGACAGGAAACTTATCTTCCAACATTTGTTCACAAATACAAAATGTTTTAGAGGTGTTTGCAAGTCTCAGAAAAGATATGTAGAATCAGAGGCCCAGGACGGGGAACTTGTTCAAAGTTGTAGGTGATGCAGAATGTGAGTGGACAGCACTACGTATCTGCAAGTAAAAGCTTAAGCTTAAAAGAATATTTGGGATATTAAATATTGGAAGTTTTTCAAGTCTTTGCATAAGTAACTACAGTGGTAGAATTCTTCTGTGCAACTGTAACCAAACTTTCAGACTAAGTTATTTTAGATGTATAACTGAAATTCAGCTTCTTAGTATTACTTTAACTCTTTTGTTTATTCTGGTTTTTGTTTAAAACAAGTTTTTGGAAAACAATCTTCTAGCAGAGAAAACAAGATAGATTGTAATCCAGTTGACTTGTTAAACTCTGGGCCTTCTTGTGCCACACAATTGGAATAGCACACTTCCAGGGGTGCTTCTGTATCAGTTCAATGCTTCTACTGCTTCTTCCTAAGCCATGGAAGTTCAAATCCTGTTTTGCAATCTTCCAAGATCTTAGGAGTGTCTTAAGTGTGTTTATTCTGATACGAATGAGAACTTCTATCCTCAGCATGGCAAGACTTGTCACTAAGCTATCAAAGCAGTGCAATCCTGCAGAAGCAGGGGATTTTGCATCACACTTTGATTAACCAGCAGTGCCTGATAAACAGTATTTCACCTCTCTAGACCGGGTAAGGAGATACTAATAGAACAGTGTTGTGATTTTTTTTTTTTCTTTAAATCTATTTCTTTCCTCTCTATCTCCTCTCTGATGGAGCTTACTATAATCTACCCGAGCTCTCACACAGCCCGGTTATCTCTCTCTCACAAGCCCTTCACAGCCGCCTCACGGAAAGCGTGTCACCAGACTGAAGTTGGAGACGATCCCCGCGCAGATACCCGGTTCGCCTTCCCCGGCCTTCAGAGTCGACGTCTGGCCGCCAGCCCTTACTGATAAATAAGCTGAAACTTCAGTATTTCCAAAAAGTTGTGTGTAACTACTTTTTTTTCTTTTTTTTTTTTTCCCCCTTTTTTGTCCTCCCTTCGCTACGTCAAGCACCGTTCCACCGCCCCGCTGGCACCGAGGACCGCCCTCTTCCCTTTCCCGGAGCCCGGCGCTGCTCACCGGCGTTGGACGCGTACTCCCCGATGAAGCGCCGGGTCAGGAACCGCACCGCCAGCGCTGCGAGAAGGAAGGAAGCAGCAGGTGAGAGGAGCCCGGCCGGCGTTCGGCAGCCCGAGGCGAAACGGGGCTGTGGGTACCGAGCCCGTCCCTCTACTCCATTCCTCCCTCTTACCCGACTTGCCAGCCCCGCTGCCTCCCAGCACGGCCAACTTCACCTCGCTCATGCCGCAGCCCTCAACAGCGCCCGGCGCTGCCGCTACTTACGGCTCCCGAGGGCTGGGGGCGGGAGGAGGGGCTGAGCTTCGCCGCTTTTCCGACGGGCGGTCCGCCCCCGCCGTCTCCTCCATCCCCACAGCCTGCTCAAACTTTCCTCCTGCCAGCTCCTCCCGTCTCCTGGTGTGGTCCGCGAATGTCCGCTCCCCGGCCCCTAATGCTTTGTCAGGAGGAAGGAGGGAGAAGAAAAAGAGAACTGAACAAATGGAGTTCAGAGGAAAAAGTTCTCCAGCTCTGCATCTGGGGGTGTTTGTTTTGTTTCCAGATCGCCATCCTTTCGTACCAGGAATGTGAAGAAAACGAAGGGGTTCCCCCCTTTCTCCCCATGCCCCTTTAAATGCTTCTGAGGCAACTTGCTGAGAATAACTATTTTTCACTTCTCTGCTGTTTGGCTTCAAAAGGATTCCAAGCTCTTGTCACTCACTATACCTGTACTCTTGTCTGCACTTAGGCAAATGTGCTTTTTGTGTGTACGAGGACTTTGACTCCTTAAATCAGTTTTGTGCTGAATGGAGCTTAGGTAAGGCTTACAGCACTCCTCTGCTGCAGAGAAATGTGACAGAAGTGCAAAGAGCACCAAAGAGCCAAACCCACTTCTGCAGTATTGCAAACAAAAAATTGTTCTGCTCCACAAGTGCTCTCTAAAGGCTGTTTGAATGTGCACTTGAGAATAGCTTTAGTTATCCCATTAGTAAACAGGAGACTACTCTAGTATCCAAGTTAGTTATGTAACTGCTCTGTTCCCATTTATTTTATTCTGTTTATATAAATTGAATATGTTTAGTCTTTTCATTCTATTCTGTTGCAACTTTTGCTCTGTATAAATGCTTCAATAAATCCTGCTTCAGCATCCTTGCTAGTGGCTATTATGAAAACCCATTGTGTCCATGAGTTTAAAAAATGAGGCAGAGAAGTAATTTGAGAATACTTTTTCTGCAGTTCAAGAGAATGCTTAGTAGAGATGAATATATTTAAGAATAAGACATGTACAGATAGGGACTTAGGAGCCAAGTTATGTCTGCCTTATAAGATGTTAACAGCTGAAAATGCATTCAGGACGTGTCCTACCTGTTTTTACTTGGTTTGTGTGAGTGTTTTGTGTTTGTTTTTTTTTGGCTTTTTTTTTTTTTTGGTAGTGTCCTGCTACTGTTCACTGACAAGACAGATGTCTAAAAAGAGTTTTAGTCTGACCATCTATGGCTATTCATAGAATCACAAGGTTGGAAACTACCTATCAGATCATCTAATCCAACTGTCTTCTCATTACCACTGCTGCCATAAGCTACTAACCCATATCTTGCAGCGCCTCATCCAGACATCACTTCTCTGTGCAGGCCATTCCAGTGCCTGACCACTCTCTGAGAGAAGACGTTTTTCCTCGTGTCCAACCTAAACCTTCTCTGATACAACTTGCAGCCATTTCCCTGGGTCCTGTTCGTTGCCTGGGAGTTTACCTTCCTGCTCCTGCTGACCACACTATTTCTAATGCAGGCCAGGATGGTATTGGCCCTCCTGTCCACCTGGGCACACTGTCGGCTCATGTTTAGCTGAGCATCAACCAACAGCGATCCCAGCGATCCAGCTTATCTGAATCCCTCTGAAAGGCCTCCCTACCCTCAGGCAGATCAACAGCACCTCCCAACTTGGTGTCATCTGCAAACTTACTGAGGGTAGATTCAATCCCCTCATGTAGGTCATCAATAAAGATATTAAACAAGATGGGCCCCAGTACCTACCCCTGGGGGACACCACTCGTAATTGGTCACCAGCTGGACTTAACTCCATTAACCACCACCTCTTGGGCAGGGCCCTCTAGCCAGTTTTTTACCCAAAGAAGTGTATACCTGTCAATACCACAGGCAGCCGGTTTCCCCAGAAGCAGCCTGTGAGAGACCATTTCAAAGGCTTTGCTGAAGTCTAGGTAGACTACATCAACAGCCCTTCCCTCATCTACCAGTCTGGTCATCCAGTCGTAGAAGGAGATGAGGTTGATCAAGCACGACCTGCCTTTCATGAACCAGTGCTGGCTGGGCCTGATCCCCTGGGCACCACACGTGCGATCTCACCCAAGATGATTTGTTCCATTACTTTCCCTGGTACTGAGGTCAGGCTAACAGGCCTATAGTTCCCTGGATCCTTCCTATGGCCCTTCTTGAAGATGGGAGTCACATCAGTAAGACTCCAATCCTCTGGAACCTGTCCAATTAACCAGGAGCGCTGATAGATGGCCAAGAGCAGCTCGGCAATCACCCCTGCCAGCTCCCTCAGCACCCGAGGGTGTAGCCCATCCGGTCCCATGGACTTGTGACAGTCCCGATGGAGGAGAAGCTCTTCAAGTGTCTCCACTTGAACTGCTGAGGATATAACATTAGCATTTGAAATGGATACTGAGATCACTAGCCTAGAGTTATTAATAGTATAACAACACAACTGAGTATTTTATCATTTCATACACATTGACAATTCTGCAGCAGGAAAGTTGGAGTGCTTGCCCTTGGGCACACGTGATCAGTGTTGTGCCTTTCACAGGCAATTTTAAAGGAATGGTTCTGCTGTTCCTTTTGGGCAGCAGTGTGATGTGTGAACCTGGCATTCTCACAACTGGCAAATGTACTTCAGTTTCTCCTGGAGGATGTACAAATAGTCCCTATGTCACAGAAATGCTGATTAATGCACTTTTAACCCCGTAAGTGGTCCATTGTACAGGAGAACAGATTAACTTTGAAGGAGTGGACTGACAGTACTTTCTTCTAGTCGTCATTTTCTTCCTGATGTTTTTACTCCTTTCTTTGTCATAGCAATGTTGGCTTATTATGATCCTGTTGCTCATTCTTGCCTCTGTGTCATGGTGAGCCAGGACAACTCTTTGTGCAGGTGGTCTGTGAGTGTGATTTGGGAAATTATAACGTTATTTTTCACCTCAGTAAATTCAGTGTCAGAATTGGAGTGGAATGGAGATTTCCCAGTAGCTGAAGGAAGACTCAAGCCTATTTCAGACACTGCTGCAGTCAAGTGAGGGCAAGTGAAATGAGAAAGTGAGAGGCTTCAAAGTGCAGGAAGCTCAGCCACCTCTATTAAGAGAACAGCAGCTTGTTCAAATTCAGTTGCTGCAGTACTGAATGTTTCACTCAGAATGCACATTGTCCAAACTCAAGTTATAATCTGGGCAAAGGGTATAAATAAAGAATCCAGCTCTCCTTTTTTTTCCATTACTTGGTCTTAACTATGTTAACACTTTCACACATGTAGGTAACAGCTGTGATAACTGAAGTCAGAGTGCTGCCCATGTTGGAGACTTTACTGCTTAGAACTTTTATTTCTGTTAGTAATAAATAAAAAATCTTGAGAGGAATGAGAATTTGCTGTGCATATTCCTTAGAGCATTAGGTAAATTAAGTTCAACTGAATGTGACATTTATTTTCTGAGACTTTCTCCATCACTTCCTAGAACTAAGTGACGTTGAGAAAACATGGTGGGAGGAATTCTTGAATATCCACTCCAAATGAGTTTCTTATGAGCTTTTTCTATTAGCTTTCTGTTATTGCTGTTGTGCCTGTTGTTTACACATATATACAAGAAGATATTCCTAAATTGCTCCATGCATGGAGGGCGCATCTTTAATTTCTTTTATGCAAGTGCCCACATGAAACTGAAATGTAGTGGTTGCTCATCCATGAGTGAAAAGACCAATCCCTATCTAAACAATGTAATTTTTGACATTTCAAAATGAAATTAACACATTTCTTGATCAGCTTATCAAAACACAGAATAATAATGTTTTGAACGAAGGTATCATATTTTAGAAGAAATGATACAAAGTAAACACATCTTTCAGAATTATTTGCCTAGATCTTTGTAGCTGAACATTATGCTAAATACAGTAGTGTCACCTGTCTAAAATGCCTCTCAAAAAGTTGCTTGCTTTCTCTATCTGTGCATGCTGCCCTCTCAGGTTCCTCACTAGAGCTGTTTGGATGAAACCAGTGCAATTTAAATATAATTCACCTAATTTCCTTGATGTTTTGTGGGGTCTATGTGTGACTGGCCTTCTCTGCAACTTGTACAACTGTGTGTTTTTGTTCCTTCAAGTACCAAGTGTGTGCTCGCCTCTTCTCTGTACTGGATTGATTGTGCTTTTGTTACCCTGGTTTTAAAGGTGTAGAGGTGAAACAAAAAGAGCTAGTTCATCCTCTGAGTGAACAGAAGCTTACAGGTTGTTTTCAGATCTGGTGGTCAGAAATGAGTCAGTGATCTCTGCACATGTAAAGCTCTGCTATGAAGAACATACGTAATATAAATAAATTTTAACCAAGCAAACAAATTCTGCAATGAGAATGAGTGGAGGATTGATTTTGAGTTACACTGGAAGCTTTCACAAAGCTGCAGATTGCTGGCCTGATGAGGTCTCTTCTCATTCCATTCCCAGTTCTGTAGAGGAGGATTTGTATGGCTTGTGTCAGACCTCTGTGAGTCAAAACTACTTGTGGAGAAAATGAGCATCAGAAAAACACTTACTTTAATTTTTAGCTTTTTTTTCATGCAGCTTAACTGCTGAAAATAAGGTGGAATTGGGACTACAAGACTATCTGCACTCTGTGTACAGCTATCATGTCTTGATCCAAAAAGCACAGTTGGAAACCACTGGGTGAAGCAGGTGCCAGCTGTTTGTACCATATGGCACAGAATTTCTAATGCTTGCTGAGGTTTCCATCCCTGCAGAATTAGTCTTTTTTTTGGCTTAAGGAGTAATGTTTTTCAGGCAAGGTCTGTCTCTTAAAGCCTATTTTTCACGAAATCTTTAGAAAGTGCATTGTAAATTTTCTATCAGCTACTCTGACAGCTTCTATGGCACATTGAACTGTCCAATTAGAGGCTAAAAGCCACAACGAAACTAACAAAACTAGAACAGGCTTTTCAGCTAAATGTGATGTTTTTGTCATCTGTGAACATAGATACATTCCTCAGTGAGATATTCAAAGATATTTATGACAGAAAGAAGACAGCTACAGTACAGTCCCACTTAGTTCTCTTTGCATGGTGTAATGGAAAATGGTGAACTGATTTTGGGGCCAAATTCTTATGTTCAGTGTTATCATGCTGACTGTGAAAACACGTGGGTTTGTTTTTAGCAGAAATTACAAAATTGATCCATGATAAAGTACTGTTTGTACTCAAGTCATATTGGATGTGAAAACACAGCATCTCACACTTCCAACAGGATCTGTAAGTGCACATCCCTCATGGTGTCATGAAGGATTTTGTTACTACTCTAGCTTATAAGGTTGGTAGGGTAGGGTTAGTTCTTTACAGAGGCCTTTAACTTCTACTCAGCCAGAGCAGTAGCTTAACAGGCGGCTAAACACAGTCCCTAGGAGCGATAGTCCCAGAGAAAGCTGGGACAACACAAAGCCTGGTGAGTATAGCTTGTGGTTAGTGTGGGAATGAAATCAGAGGCATCTAGACTTACAAGTTTGTAGGACCATTTGTTCATTATCCATGTAAATAAACATCTTTTTAATAGCATGAGAAGTATGTTCATAATCCTTAAAAATCGAGTTGAGTGATTCTTGGGTAAATAGTGTACTTTGGCTTGTGGTAGTCCCAAAACTACATTACTGCATAGTAAACTGTTGAGTTGATTTTCATTTCTTACTCTAAGTAATTAACCACATAAAACATCTATTCCTTTAACATCTGTTTTGTGCAAAGTTGGGATGCAGCTTATCTTTTGAATGTGTAACTGTTAAGGGACTAGTACATGATAAAGGCCTCTATTTTTCACACTACTGCAAATATTAAAGCACAAAAATAGTCTCTTCATATGGCTTGGGCTGCCCTGTGGGATCTTTAAAAATTTTATCTTTAATTATTGAATAATTATGCTGTTAATGACAAGAGGCATGGGATTTTGAATGGCATATATCATCTTTATATATATGTATAACTTCCAATTTTGTCTGAATTCTGCTGTGCTCATATAAAACTTCTTCTAGAAAATAGAAGTGTTTTCTGTGTATTTAAATTTTTAACTATATTTTTATGTTAAAATCTGAGTTGCAAGAGTTAATGCTGTAAGAGGGTATTTATACCCTAAATCCCAATATAAACATTATATATTTTTTAATTATTTTTTTAGTTCCTTGGGGATTATTATCTCAAGTTTTGCAGGTATTTTTTAAGACAAAAAAAAATATCACAGAATACATATTTAACTGTTGTATTTGCTAGACTTTAATTTCTATAATTCACATTTAAAAATTGAAGATTATATACAGAGGAAATTACAATCTTGGAAGTAAAAATAAAATATTTTTCTAATGAAGGTAATGGAATTGGCCAGTAAACTGTACTTGGTGAAGTAACTCAGAGTTTAAGCTTTTCTCCCACTTTGGGTATTGAAGAAAAATCTGTACTTCCAGATATCCTTTACAAGATTTCTAAAAATAAGACAGAGAATAATCCAAGATTAACTAAATAACCTTTTAATTGAGGAGTATTTGTTTAACATTTCGTAAAAAATATGTTCAAATTCATATCCAGAATCAGACAGAACGATTTTAAAATCTGTCTCCTCCATTCCAGGTGATTACAGTTCTCTTTGGGGGTGTAAGCAGTTTTTATTCACTGTCTACTTATTTAAGTATACAAGATGGGCTATTAAAAAAAAAAAAAAAAGCAAAAAACCCACTTATTCTAAGGAACTCTTACACCCCCAGGCATATATCTTTGCCACAAGACTGAGTGCATTAATTTTTTTTCTCACCTCAATTTTCACCTCTGATTTGAGAAGTGTTTTGATCAAAAAAGTCTGTACTTTTAAAACTGTTTCTAGCTCTTAAGGATTGGAATGAGAGCCTCAAAAAACGTTGCCACTGTTTGTGCTTGCAGACTAAAGCGAAAAAGGAAGCATGTCAGATTTGTTATTTTCATGTGGATACATATTCAATCTTGCAAATATTTCATTCAAATTCTCATTCACTGTCTAATTTACAGAAAGTCTGTCTTGCTTCTCTAATGAGCTTGGACCGAAGGGTCAGAGATCTTATTAAAAAACACTTAGGGTGATCGCTGCTAATTTTCAATGGGCAATTCTACTGGTAAAAATCTAGCCAGTGCCCTGCTTAGAATAGCATACAAGATGAGCAGCATGTACCTTCATGATTTCTGTTTTTCTGCCAGTTCATATTCTCCCTTTAAAATAACAGCAATAGAAAAAAAAAACAAACCTAGCAATTCCACCATTTTGTTGTTGTTGTTCTACAAATATTTGGGATTTAGGACACATATATACTGTTTCCTGCCATTCAGGAAAAGGATATCGGATACTCACATCCCTGTGGCAATCAAAGCTTGATCACAATCAGAAAACAAACAAAGGTAGAGAAAAAGCCAGTACTTAATTCCTATCTTGTTTTTAATTTTATTTTTTAATTTCTTAGGGGAAATTCTGTTTTGTGATGTGGCAAAGAGGATGTAGCAAATTAGAAAAAGCAACTGAACTTGTGTTTTGTATTAGTTTTCCCACAATCTGGGAGCAAAGATCTTTTAACAAAAAAATGGCAGAAACTGTAACAGATATATTTTTCCCTCAAATATATGAAAGAAATAGAGCCCTGGAAACAGACAATACCAGCACATCAGATGCAAAGTTTCCACTGACACTAAAGTAGAAAAAACAAGCTTAAAATGAACTTGATTGGTGAGCCAGCCACTTTTAAAGCTTGGGAGAAGGGACACCTTAAATCATTTCTGTTAGTGGTTTCTGATTTTCATTCTGCCCACTTGGTGAGAAATATCCTACTGGGATTTCCCAAATGAGACACACTGAGATAAACTAATGTTCAAGTTTACGATCATTTCAGTTGCTCTGCAGTAAAGCACAAATTCATATGCTCTTATTTCAAGTGAACATGGGAGAGGTGTTGATACTAAATGATAGTAAGGTCTTTCTGGATGCTACATAAGATGTTGGTGTAGAGCTATAAAGTCTTACCCTCACCCAAGGCTCTTCAAGTTTAATGTCAAGTTTAATGCCGGCTCTATCAAAAAAAAAGAGGCTTGACGTTTCTTCTGTCATTTTAGAGATGAAGGAAGACTCCAGATGAGCATATTCCTTGTCATCTGCTATTATTCTACCTCTCAAAATCACATCTCCTTCGTTCATTATTTGTAGGCATGTTCTACAAAGTCTTTATGCCTGCACAGGAAATATGGAGCAGACGATAGATTATTTTTTTTCCCCAGTGAGTCTTATATCTCTGTATATCCACAGTTTGAGTCATCATGGGAGGTGAGAAGGAGGTTTTTAAGGTTTTGTGTCTTCAATGTCTGCTTGTGTTTTATCTGTTGTAATGTTCAGCTGCTAGTTAAATGACACCTCATTAGTATCTTTTAGATGGGGGATTTATTCGGTTTACACATAACTGAACAATTCTTAATCTAGTTTCTTCGAGGCTAGTGCTGTGAGTATTATTCTCAGGTTGAAGTTGTGTTGCATCTAACAGGTATTAGTAAAATAAATTAGAAAATAGAAAGTCAAAATTTATTCATACATTTTTGTACCGTGGGAAATATTCAGTTCCCAGATACAATGTTCTAAAGATGTCACAATCTAACCTTTTCAGGAAACTACACAGCTGTTTGCAGCTGTGTAGGTTGCTGTGGTTTGGATTCAGAAAAACACTCAAGAGGAGATTCCACATCCATCTTAAGCTAAAAGAAGATGATTTTCCACCAAAAGAATCAGCTCTGCTCTTCCCCTGTTTCTTCCTGGAGATTCTTGCAACTTCCCTAGCATTAAATCTTGTGAACCTGTGGCTGAACAGATCAGCTTGCCGATTTTTTTTTCATAAAAATAAATTTTAAAAAATCATATTGCATTTGTTTTTATCTCGGATCAATTTGCTTAACTGACTCAACACTGCACTCTTCTCAGTGTGATGCACATACTGAAATAGATAAAATTCAATTTAAATGTAAGACAAAATCCTTTTAATGTGAGGCGCATTAAATGCAGGCACAAATTGCCTGGATATGCTGTAGAGGCTCCACCCTTAGAGAAACTAAAGACCCAGATGGACACAGTCCTGAGAAAACTACGGTAGTTTGTGCTGCTTTGAGAGGAGATTCAGACTGGACACTTCAGAGGCTCCATCCAACTTCAACTACTCTATAATTCTAAAGGATTTAATTTAAAAATAACTATTTTAACAGACAAGGGTGACAAATGCGAAGTTCTCAGTTGATTATAGTACACTAGTTCACTTGAAATGATTAAATGTGTTTTCAGAAATTTACTTTTGCAATGTAATGCTATTTCTGCAATCTGTAATAAAAGATCTGCCTGATTTTTAAATCTCTACTATAGAGAAATTTATAATGAACTGGCAAACAGAATGGCTAATTTAACTAATTTCATTTCATAAGATGGTACTTACGATTCTAAACTTCAGAGTTTCAAAACTTCAAAACTGCAAGGCTGTCCAGAGAGAAACTAATATTTGCATTAGTAAGTACCCAGTTTTGATGAAATATTTTTTTATTTGATGTAAACTTACTTGAAGATCATTCAACTTTTCAACTTCGTTCTCATTGCAATTATGATGGAGCCACGAAAGCCTTTTTTAATATGCCTTGAAAGTTCTTTGAGATTCTGTAATTGCAAGATGTAATTCGTATGACAAGGTGTTGAGCACTAGAATCTATCAGCCAGAATAGGCAAGTCATAATACACCTATTTGATTTTGTTTGCACATTCTAATAGACTTGTGCACCTTTAAAATAGTTCCAGAGAATCTGCAAGTAGAGAATGATTTATTAGTGTTTTGAAGTGTGTCATTCTGGATTGAACACTCTGGTGTCTCTCAGTAGAACTGTCCCTGGAAAACCTGCAATTAAAACCTTGAATGTTTTTTTTTTTTTAGTAAACCTTCT
Organism: Perdix hodgsoniae; assembly: GCA_035772895.1. Lineage (NCBI taxonomy): Eukaryota > Metazoa > Chordata > Aves > Galliformes > Phasianidae > Perdix > Perdix hodgsoniae. The sequence continues at coordinate 1,728,414 of JAPSGF010000070.1, forward strand.
GAGTCTAAAGGCTAAAATTATGTTTAATTTTTTATGGTCTATTTTTCTGATTAAATGCAGCATACTTACTAAATGCATAATTTTACTAAGTGTGGTTTTGTTAGAGTAATGTGCTTATAGTCTATAATAAGTATTCAGACATAGTCCTGCTACAGACTACGTGTAATTATTCTTGTAACATTCTGAACATAGATAAAATCAGTCTGAAGTGTTTTTTATGATCCAAATTACTATTACTACCTATATTATTTATGTACCTTTTGAATTTTTCTCAGTTTGGGCCATGGAAATTGTTACAGTTTAGCATGGCCAGCATTAATTTTGAGTTTTCAATATGGGTTTGTTTTGATTGGTGCTGTAGAATTCAAGTGTTTCAAGGCTCGAGTTACTAACTTAGAAGCAATCGCTTCCATTGGAATTAAAACAAAAGCCATGGAATATTTTTCTTGGTCTGAAATTTAGTAGGAGGTTGTCTGACTCAAAATTGACTTGATTGTGTAACAATAAAAGTTTGCCTTGTTGCTAAGAACTGAAAAGGAGCCATTTTCATTAAACTTACTGAGATATAATGTGATCAAAAATACTGCTTTTTTGCTGGGTTGTTTTTTTTTTCTGTTTGCTTGCTTGTTTGTTTTTGTACAGAAAAGAAGGTCTTGCATCTTTCTGTCTTAGAAGTGAAAAGTGGAAAATGCAGCATGTTCCCAGAAAAATGTTTGTTTTTTTTCTCTTCTTCCTTGAAGGCAATGTGTAATTTATTACTGAACCATTCACTGGACCTTATTTTTCCATGAGTAATTCTTGTACATAGACTACCATGAGAAACTTATAAATGAGTTTATTCTCACGCATATAGTAAGAATGATAGTAGTAAAAAAAAGAAATAACCAAAAGTAGCAGTAGGATTGTAGAATGCAGGAATTGAAAGCCGCCCCCAGGTATATACCACCACAGAGCATATTGCAGAGACATTAATGGAGCTTACGTCTGTGAAGAAAAAATACATCAGGATTTAACATCTGAATCTTGAATTGCTGTTGATGCTCCATGTGCCCACAGCTGTTGGCTTTGTAGCTGAAAGAAGCAGGAGGGAAAGTAACAGAAACACATTCATCAGCAGGTATCTGCATCATGTAAACATACAGTTACAGCCAGTTTGTTTCATACTTCATTTGTTGTCTTTTTAATTAGCTCAGGCTCTATTTGGAGGTTTAATTAGGGTATAGAAAACTGTGAATGCACAAAACTATTGATATAATGGTGACAGCTCAGTACATGTGTGAGAAGCCTCTCTTTACTCCTCATAGAGCAAAATAGTTTGAAAAAGTCATGCTACAAGGCAGGAACCAAACAAGCCAGAGACTGTTACTGGCTAGATTTTCTAGAACAGATAATCCAAACAGGTGAAAGGCATCCATTTTAGCATGCTGTGCTGGGAACAAATGTTCTATGGTAACATGTTGCAGTGAAAGGCAATCTCTGACTTTTTTAGAAACTCTCTACTGGAGTACTACTGGAGACCTACTCAGTGAGGTCTTTTTGGAATCTTCTCCAGGCTGAACAAGCCCAGCTCCTTCAGCCTATCTTTGTAGGAGATGTGCTCCAGCCCTTTGAGCATATTCATGGCCCTCCTCTGGGAGGGCCCACTCCAACAGACCCACATCTTTCTTCTGCTGGGGACTCCAGGCCTGGAGGTAATACTACAGATGGGGTCTCACAAGGGCAGAGTAGAAGGGGACAATCACCTCCTTCAATAGTGTTAAACAAGGGGGAATGGCTTTACACTAAAAGAAGAAAAATTAGGAAGAAATTTTTTACTAAGAGGGTGTTGATGCAGTCGCACAGGCTGCCCAAAGAAGCTGTGGATGTCCCATCCTTGGAAGTATTCAGGGCTAGGTTGGATGGGGTCCTGGGTGGCCTGAGCTGCTGAGTGGCAACCCTGCCCATGGCAGTGGGTAGTACTGGGTGGGCGTTGAAAGTCCCTTCCAGCCAAAACCGTTGTGTGATTCTATGAATTTTGAATTTAGAAATTGCATAACAATTGATTACATTTTCGTACTGTTTCCATTTTTAAGGCTTCTGGTATCTCAGAATTTCTGTTTTCCAATGGGCAATGCAATAGAGAATTTTAGCAGCATTACCTCATGATGAATTACATTATGAAACTGCTGCTCCATTTAAAGGGGTCAAGAAGACATTCTCAGAGTAACTTCAGAGCAGAGTAGACTAGTCTGAGTTTGATATGAAGAGAGTTCTGTGGCTCTGTCATCTGACTTGGAATCTGATCAGATCCAGAGCATAGATAGTACACATCTAACACGTTTGCAATTGATCATTTATTTTTCTTTAAGATTCCAGACAAACCAACAGAGACGTTGGCAGAAATGATAAGTCAGAAAGAAAACCAAGATTCAGTCCCCAAACTCTTGTAATGTCTTGCTTGCTATGCATCTCAACCAGAAAAATACGATTTAAAACTGAAAGGGTCACAGAACATCTAGGAAACTGCTTACATTTAGAAATAGGTAATGGAGCATTACCTGTTAGACAGGAAAAGTGTGGCCACTGAGTGTTTCATACACTTAACTTCTTTAAATTTCTTAGTTCTCACAAAGTATCCCAATTAAGTTCCCAGTTTTACACATCTCAATCTTTTCTTAAAGGAAATAATGATAAATCACCTTTTGTTTCATATGGAAACAGCCAGGCTCCCTACAGTCCTTGCATTATGGTGTTATGATCCAGAATTCACAGGATTTCTAGTTCACCTTCTGGAGGACAGATTTTGTGAGTATTGCAGAGGAAAGATATGAAAAAGGAACTCATCTTTCTCTGTCTTGGAACACTCTTGGGCACAGCTGTGCTGGGAATGCATTTCTGATCCAGACTGGCCTCAGCAGTGTCTTCCGTCTCCTTCTTTCCACCAAGGGTTTTGATTGCCCCAAAACTGCACGTCAGAGATACTTTATCCCTGTCTAATTTGTGTGAAGTTTTTTTTTGTGATTATTTTTGTTTGTCATAAGGCCATCACTTACAAGTCTTTCTGTTAAAGTCAACATGTTATTTTGCTATTACTTTTCAATAGTAGTAGGACTGATGACTGAAACTGAGAAGCTGCTGAAAGGTTAGTTTTGAAGTAGAATTGTGGTCAAAAAACCAAAGTGACCCTGCCAGTTTGACATGCTGGGAGCATTGCATTTTTTTTTTTTTTTCTCAGTGATTTCCAGACTGAATCTGATCAGTTTACAAGTCCAAAGTTTTTTATTGACTTCCAGAACTGCAGTCAGCCTCAGTCTTAAAAATTCAAACTGTTACTTCTGCTTCAATCTGAAGAAGATTCTTCTGCGTTTGAAACTCAGCTGACATGTCACTGCAGCATGGCTGAGTCCATCCTGCCTTTCTATGTCTGTCCTAGCTCTTGAGGGAAAAAGCTGCCAGAGTTAAAATTTATTTTTTAGGGTAGTAAACAGATGTGAATTGCAGAGATAAGGAGAAAGATGCACTGGGGTGGCAGGGGCCATCTTTATGTCTTTCTTGTAGTTTTAACTAGACTTTAATCTTTCATTTCTGCCATGATGGAAATTTAGTACTTCCAGTTTGGTTTAGTTTGGCACTTCAGGCTCTAAAATGCCTTCAATGTGAACTATATTTTTCAAAATTGTATAAATTTTCTGATGAAAGTCATGATTTTCAGATCCGTTTACAACTTCAGAAACCACACCTGAAGAAGTGGTTCCTCCCAATGTCATAAAAATCCTTGTTTACTCTCGGAGATTAACTAAGTCATGCAGAAGTTTGAATGGAAGAACTAACTGACTTTAATATTGTTATTGAAAAATTGTCAACATTATAAAAATCTCAGAAGGGGATTCTGCAGCTGCAGGTTTATCTTATCTGTACCATATACTCTGACCTCAGTGCCCTGATGTGGCTCCTCAGGCAACACATAAATCATCTGATCTTAAACCGCTCTCTTGATTAACATACACTGTTGTTAAATTGATTGCTCACAGCTAATGTTAAGCTCTTCTCTTCTGTTACAAATGCAAGAGGCTTTGCTTAAAGTTTCATACTGCTTAAATTCCACAGCAGAACATCATCTTTTTAACATAGGGATAAGTTTCATAGTTCAAAAAGTGAAATAATTTTCACTCGCATGTCTTGTAATGTGTGAAGTTTGTTCCTCTGGGTCTTTATTTTGTTGGAAGTTGCAAAGAAAATAACCATTCTAGTGGCTGAAATATGTGTATGTTTGCCTGTTTATGATGGAGACTATATGGCAGATGCACATTTTTAAGTCATGTGCCAATTTCTACCATTCTTTACAGCACACATACTGGGCTGATTAAAACTCTGTGGTTCGCTGTCTATAACAATATGTATTTTTAAGGGTGGACAAGTATTAAATATTCTTCTGAAGTGTAAGCACACATTAACTGAATTCCTCAGAAGCTATGAAAACTTGTGAGAATTTTACTGTGACTTTGTCTAAGTAAGTTTTTTATTCTTCAGATTACCTCCCAATGAAAGAGTTAATCCTCCTCTTCCCTCCAAAAAAATGATTCCTTTCATCTATGGATTTCAGAACTGTTTACTTTCTCTGGCAAGAGTTCCCCAAATCTTTCATAAGAACTAATTTTCTAAAGGCAACTCCATAACAGAATGTTTTTGTGCTTAAGCATGTTGATTTGTGTTCTTACACTTCGTCAAAGAAAATCAGTGTATGGTTGTATGTAAGTAAAAACTTTAATCTTGAGGTGTGTTCTGCAAAAGTTATATATGTTTTGCATGCTGTTATAGGAGTGGACAAGTTGTTTTACATGATTAGAAAACATTATGCCTTGAGTTGTCCTGAAAAAAATTCCTTCCTTTAGCAGTTTGGAATCTCTTATAAACTGCTTATAAACCAATTACATTTGGCAAGATGTTTTTCTACATGGCTACAGTGGAAACATCACAGGCTCATGAGTTTTGTGCCAAAATTATTAGTTTATGACCAGAGACATTTTGCCAATAAAAATGAAGCGTCATACTTAGCAGCACCGATCATTACTCTTAAGGTTTTGCTTTAGTTTGTTGTGGTTTTTTTTTTTTAGGGAGAGAAGTCTAAGAAGCTGGTATTATTTTGCTTTTCAATTAATGTCATTTCTTTCTTCCTCATAATACTTATTTACTTGATTTGTGATTGTTGGGCAGGAATGCTGATAAATGGTATTCATTTATTTGTAATGTATACTTCGTAACAGGACTGTACACTAAACTGAGTTCACTCAGTTTTTAGTTCACTGCTATTCTGAATCTTGATTATCTTCCAAACTCACATACTGATCATATAATAGAATTTTAAAAAACATGTATGTGTGTAAATAGGTGAAGTCATGGCTGGTAGAGATACTTTATGATGCAACATTTTAATTTCTTTTGCTTTAATTTAATGAAATGCATTATATAAGCTTTCAGTATTATAGTGATAGAAAATGTCCAAGAGGTGTTAGTTTGCTTAAATTTTAGCTATAATATTACAGAAGCAAAAAATTAAAAAAAAAAAAATGCCAACGGCTCATATAGTATTATGCTTTTTATGTCTTCATACTTCATAATTCAGTAGGAAATATTTTCTTCCTACAATGCTCTATGAAGCACAACTTGACCAAAGTTCAGGGTAGTTTTCATCTTTGCTCTTATTCTCTTAAGACATTGAGTGGTTTCCACAGATATCAAAATCAATTGGATTTGTAGCTGTTTAGTACCAGTTATGAGAGAGATTTAACAACTTAATGTCATTTAAAACTAGAGTGGATCCTATGGTTTGTATACTCTAATCTACACATAATTTCTAAGTCATGCTGCAGTCCACTCATTTTGACATTACCATTTGTCCTGTTATGTCCCATGACTTCTGCTAACCTTTGCTTTAGTCAATCAGAGCTATTTATTTCTTTCAGGAAGCCTTTCAGCATTGGTTTTGACACAACCAGAAATGGACTTGATCTTATATGAGTAACTCTTTCAATTAAGTAAATCTTCTTAACAGTTTACTAATAATTAGGCCCTCAGTTTGAAACTGAGTTCAGCTTCCAGTGAATGATCCTTCTGAGGGTTTTCAATGCATCTCTGTTAGCATGTCAGTTAACATCAGGAGTGCATTTTGAAGCAAGTTTGTTTTGTTTGTTTGATCCTCCCTCCCCTTCCTTTTTCTCCAGTATTTTGTGCTGTGACTGGCATCAAAGGAGGTCCTGCAGCCTATGAGCGGATTCCTTTCCAATGAGACAGGACCAGAAGATGCATTCCAGAAGGGTGGCTAATATGTTCCAGCTGCAGAGAGGTGCTTGGACCATGAAAGCAGACTGGCTGCTCTGAGACATTACTCCTTCTACAAACCTGTGAAGGATGGAATGGGGTCCCCTACACCCTCCATTGCCTCTTCTAGTGTCCACACTGCCTGCACGTGAACGAAGCCTGTGAGAAAGATTGCTTTAATACATAGTAACTTCCACCTGTGAACTGTATATGTAGTATGTTGTAGTGGGATGATGCTCTTCTAGGTTATCTGAAGATATTTAAGTTTTACTAAAAGGTACTGCCTGTTCTGTGGTTCTTCTGAGTAGAATTCTTGCTTTTAATCCAATGAAATTATTCTAATACGATAGCCTTTAAATTTCTCATAGAAAACAGATTTTTTATTTTTATGCTTTTATTAGAAAGAATGTTCTTTTTTTAAAAAGTGATGGTTGCTCAACTGGAGTGTCATGGGGCACTGAATCAAATGTGATATGAAAGTAAATAACATTCAATTTAAATCTGATTGTATAAACCACAATTAAATCAGATTTGGTTCATTTTTAGGTCAGTGTGTTCTTGTTTGACAAGAATGTAGCTGTTGTCTATTATTTGTTTATTGACTTGCTCCCATCATTTTTTTCAGGACTAAAATTCAGGAAAGCGTGATAGGCTTTATTTAATGTTGGATCAAGGCTATTCTTCTGGAACATATGTAGACTTTTAGCTTTCTTCCAGTCATATAAAATTGTATTTGAATTGGATGCATAAATTGTATTAGGATTAGATGTTGGTAGTCTACAGAGAAATACATCTGCTAAGTATATTTCAAATATTGTCTGTGAGTTATATGAGTATACTAATTTTAAGAATGTTTATTTCTTGTAGATGTTTAGCATCCTCCTTAGTTACTAATGGACTGGAAAGTGCTTAATCATTCTGTTGTGATACTAACATGTCAACTAACATGTCATTCTGCTTTTTTCCAAGCATAGAAGAAAAATGTTCTGAACCTTTAGCCTTTTCTACTTCATTCAAAATATTCCCATCTTCATACAGGAATTTGTGTATTGTTAGAAATTCTATTTTTTTCTCATGGAGTTTACGTTTGTCAGATAAATTATAGCTGCAGAAGCATAGATGTGAAGAGGCCTAATTTACAATTCCTGACTCTTCCAAAAGCTCCAGAGACAGTCAGGTTCTTGAAGGATTTTAAGTTGCTACAGACTGGGGGGTTTATGTACTGAATTTTCTTCTTTTTTTTTTTTTTTTTTTTTTTCCAGTCTCATTTGAAAAAAATCTTCTGCCATTTTCAATAATTAAAACCAGCAGTATATTGTTAAGGGGAGTGAGGACAATGAAACACTGTCACGACAACTTTAGTGATAAGTGATTGTATTTAATAGAGCATACTTAACAAAATTTGAGTTTGTTGGCATTACAAGTAGGGGGATCAACAGTCCAAGCTACTGGTAGGATAATAATGTGCTGAACACAAACTGAGCAGGCTACTTTGTTTATTTGCCTATATATATTTGTTGTGCACATTCTGTGTTTATGCTAATATTTATCAAAGATACCTACCTAAGTCTTAGTAGATGCTTATGGATAATGGTACTTCAATTAATTATTCAACCAAGTTCCACTTCAGAGTAACAATGTCTTGTTATTTATTTTTTTTAAATGTCAACAAACACCCTACTCTCTCCTAAAAGCTTTAGAGGACTTTATTTTTGTCTTTTATTCTGTGCAGGTCCTGGTTTTGAGGAAATGCTGCAAACTGTGAGCCTATCCTATTTATACCTGGCATTTTCTTTTTCTGCAATTAATAAAATTACCCATATCTCCTTTTTAAATGCAACTTGGCCGCTTCCTCTGTATTGTTCTTCCATGAAGAATGTTGTTGACTTCATTGACATTCAATAATACTGAGATATGTTGCTAATTTTTTCCAGCATGAATGCTTGTTTAGAGTTGCAATTTATCATGAATGCTTAAGATTTGTTATTGCTTTCTTTTTTTTTGTTGTTTTTGCTTTTGTTTTTGGGGGGGGGGGGGGGGGATTCCAAATTTTTGGGTTTTTTTTGTTTCTAAAGCTGCTGAATAACTTGCTGGTTTGAAAATAGTAATTAATGCATACCACCTACTAATAACAATTACATCAAAGCTTATTGTTCCTTTTAATGTGTTAACAATGAAGAGAGCTCTATGGATTCTTTCCAGGCAAAAAACCTCAATTCTTTACTGTGTTGAAGTCAAGAGGGAATTCCTACCAGTAAAGAACTGACTTTCCTATATACTAAATGTGGATATATGGGTTGCATCTGATCCCAAGAAGTTTCTTGTAAAGGCATTCTCTCGCAGTGTATTACCCGTATAACCCACCTTTTACCTCTGCATAGGCAATAAAAAGCCCAGGAATGTTTTTGTGAAGCCAGACCACCACAAAGGAGATGGAAAACTGACTTGCCTACCCTAAGAAATAACAATTTATGTGTATATGCATGGCTATGGGTGTTTGGGCAGAGCTTTCTTGTAGCTTAGATCAGAGTTGTGTTACATACAGTTCAGCTCGTACCTAGATCAGTTAATTCAAATTTACTTCTCTAAATCTCCATGCCTACAGACACTTGCTTGTTCTGGGACTCCAGTTTGAGAAGTGGCTCACCACTGGAATTTTGTGCCTGTAACTGTTTGCCTGTAAGTTCAGAAGTAATACATTCTGCCTTGGAACACGGAGTAATGCTGCCTTGAAACAAGCCACTTGTGGCAGAAATATTAAGTCACGGCCTGAACCAGTGATTGAGCACCTGGTGGGAAGGCAGGGCCAACCCAGGAAATTTCTGGTACATGCATTGTACCTGTGTGACTGGAAGGGGTGGAGCCAGGAGCCATCCCTTCCCAGACCTCATTTAAGGTTGGCAGTGGAGGCAAAGGTATCTCACTCGAGATCACTGCCTACTGGAGGCTTTCCAAAGGAAGTTGTTTTTCTTCCTTTGTTTCTGTGTCTCTGGCTGCTGTATTTGAGCTTGTTCTCATTTGCTGCTGGCTATGACTTTGCCAGCATGCTATTATTGCTATACTTTCCATCACACTATAGCATTGCAGCATTACACTACTCTGCACAGTGTTATATAGTGTTGAAGCATTGACATTGCACAAATAGACACACCTGTCCTGCTCCATGTTTCTGGGCTGTCTGCATCCTGAATAGCAAATGTAATTCATTTAAATAATGTGTTGTTGTTTTTAATAACTAATCTCCAGAGTTTTTAAGTGTAAACACTGGAAAATCTTGACTTTTCATTGGATTTACATGTCACCATGCTCTCAAGCTTCCTTTGGCACAAAGTCAAACTGTCCAAAACTGCCCCTTTAGCTAACCAATATCTTAGAGATATTTGACTATGAGTGCTCTCCCAGTTTTATGAATCAGGTTGTTGTACATCTCTGTTTTATATTATTTTGCAACACTAACTCTGAAAGCTCTGGGTGCTCAAATACCTCATGTTCTAATGAAGTGAAGATACATTCTGTATCCTGTGCAGTGAAGGTTGTGACACTGCTCTAATTACTTCAAGAAAATGCCAGTGGAAAATACAGGCCAAGTTCTGTGTGGCATTGGCAGGATCAGCCCAAATAAAAGGTGTTGATGCTGAGATACATAGATACTCATGATTGTTCCCAGGCATGGCTGTCTTTGGCAAGGTCTCCAGTGCTAATGTCTGCTGTCACAGCTGGGTATAGTTTGAGTGCTACATAATAAGATAGATTGTACCAGGTTGAGATAATAGATATCCATGGTACGTCCTTCAACATCAAATTAAATGATAATTTATATGAAATAAGATGGATTTCAAAAAGAGATTATCAAAATCACTTCAAAAGGAGGAAAAAGTGAAAAAGAAGGCATTTGGGAAAGGTTTTATTTGTTGGTAAACTCTTAAGTAATCCTATGGTGTGTTTTGAGTTTACAGTTAACTACCAGATTCTTAATATGTTAATTGAATTTGGGGAACAGTCTTTCAAAGAGCTTTAATTCCTATTATATTGTCTGCATTTGGTATTGAACATGAAGATTCACTGAAATGTGCAAAGCAGCAAAGCACATTAAAAAAAAGAAATAATGACATGAACTCAGGGTGACCAGAGAGATTCAGGAAATAATTGTGAAAAGGAAAATTATGTTATTGGTATTTATGTTCTATAACTTTGTATCTGGATAGTGACCTTGAAAACAGCACCTCTAGTGCTTGTCTATGAAAAACAGCTTCTCTCTCTGTTCCAATTCTCCATTCACTGCCACACACACACACAAAGAGAAAAAAAAAAAAAAAAAAGTAGGTTTTGCAAAGAAATCTAGTAATGGGACCAGGATATGAGGATCTTTGTGTTAACTGTGCATGAGGTATCACTTTTGTGGAGAGAACACGTTCCTTTTTGAGAAACGGATCAGTGTGAGTGCTGGGAATACTTGGTATCTGAATCTGTAAAATGTTGTAGAAGTTCCTGCTTAAAAGTCAAATGCTACTACTGAAATGAGGAACTGTAGCAGAAATGATAAATCATGGCCTGAGCCAGTGATTGAGCACCTAGTAGGAAGGCAGGGCCAAACCAAGGGAGCTCAGGTTCATGCACTGTACCTGTGTGACTGGAAGGGTGGAGCCAGGATCCATCCCTTCCCAGACTTCATTTAAGGTTGGCAGTGGACACAAGGGTATCTTATTGGAGATCCCTGTATACTAGAATTCTTCCAAAGGTAAGCAGTTTGTCTTCTTTTGTTACTGCAATCCTGACTGCTGCATTTGATTTCATTCTCATTTGCTGTAGCCTAGGATTGTGCCACCCCACTACTATCACGTTAAAGCATTACAGTATCAGGAAACAGTGGGTCATCTACTGGCTGCCTGATTGCTGCATGAAGTTCCAATTCGTGAGTTGTAACTTATGTGGAGTGTAAATATACTTAAACTTATTGAGCCTTTCTCCCCTGAGACACAAAGTTGAAAGGCCTGGAGGAAGTGCTTAGACCTTGAATAAGGGATAGTAGTAAGGTTGGCTATGTGATATGTGGTGAGATGCAGGGTTCAGCCAGGAGTTGACTTTCAGATCTCCGAGTCAAGGTATTGCCAGAGACTTTTGAAAAGATTTCTAGAGAATCATCTATTTGAGCTTGTCTACATTCAGAGAAAAAGTAAGTAATTTCTTACCTATTTAACTTATACAGTGGCATGAGATACCTTACTTTCACTTATGTTCTGAAAGCTAAGAAGTGTGGGTTCTATTTGGCGTGAACAATACAAATTATGTTAGTTGTGGATTTTTAACTGCAAGCAAGGAGTGAGAGCAGGGGAACAATGTGCTCTTACTGTTAAGTCACTGTGCAATGCAAAGATACTGTGTCCCAAGCAAATGCAGAGGTAATCCTGTACATGTTACAGGCCCAGTATGCTCTTGACTACTCCTTACGTAGAATTCCTGATAAAGCTACTTTCCTTCTTCCTTTCTTTGCATCCCAGCTGCAACTTGATTGATGGGGGGGAAGTGAAACATAACACTAAGTGATTTATTTGGGGTCACAGGCAGCCAAAATACTTAAACAGATTTATTGTCATCTTAAAACTCTACTGCAAACAAAACTATTTTTAGACAAGTCTTTTTGCTATTTTTATATCATTCCAGTTTGTCTAAGAAAAGAGGGCCTGTGTTTTTCCAGAAACATGAACTTAATGTTGATGTGCTGCTGGTACTTGTAGAGGCCAAATACGGACAAATGAAGCTGTTTATGTAAAATCTGTGATCATTTTAGCATTTTAGTACAGAATAATTCATATAGCTTGTAGTTAAAATTTTGAAATACTGTACTCAATTTTGTGTGGCCGAGGGCCAGATTCTCATTTTATAGTTGCAGAAAAGTGGTCTGTAGAATATCAACTTGCTGAAGTCCATCTGGTCCAGGGAAGATGACACCCAGATTTTTGTTTTGTTTTGAAAAGTACATTTTTATTGCCTTTTAAAATTGTGCTGCAGATAAAGTATTAGGCATACTGTCTGTACTGTCTGTAGTTCAGCACAAAGATTTCAAGACCGAATCATACAATCACCAAGGTTGGAAAAGACCCATAAGATCATCCAGTCCAACCATCCATCCATCACCAATATTTCCCATTAAACCATGTTCCTCAGTTTAACATCTAAATATTTCCTGAACACTTGTAGGGACAGTGACTGTACCACCTCCCTGAGCAATCTGTTCCATCACCTGACCCTCCAGAAGTATTTCCCAATGTCCAGCTTCTACCAGAGGAGATTCTGAGGCCATTCCCTCTAGTCCTGTTGCTAGCTGTATTGGAGAAGATGTCGATTCCCACCTCTCCACAGCCTCCCTTAGACCGTTGTAGAGGGCGATAAGATCACTTCTGAGCCTCCTCTTCTCCAAACTGAAGAATCCCAGCTCCCTTAGTTGCTCCTTGTAAGGCCTGTGCTCCATGCTCCTCACAGCTTTGTTCCCTTCTCTGGACATGCTCCATTGCTTCAATGTTGTTCTTGTAGTGAGAGGTCCAAAACTGAACATAGCGCTCAAGGAATGGCCTTACCAGAGCTGAGTGCAGAGGGATGATCTTTTTCTCCTGCTGGCAACACTATTTCTGATACAAGTCAGGATGCCATTGGCCTTTTTGGCTACCTGGGCACACTACTGGCTCATGTTCAGTTGACCAATAACCCCAGGTCCATTTCTCTGCACAGTCTTCCAGACATTCTGCTGCAAGCCTGTAGCATTGCCTGAGGTTGTTGTGGCCAAAGTGCAGGACCCAGCACTTGATCTTGTTGAACTTCATGCCATTGGTCTCAGCTCAGCTATCTAGACTGTTCAGATCCCTCTTCCTTTCCCCAAGCAGATTGACAGTTCCTCCCAGCTTGGTGTCATATACAAACAAGTAAAAAGGAATATGATATAAAGAAATGGAAATAGAAGCAAAGAGAAGGGAGCTCAACGCCCTTGTCCGGGTAATCAGTAAAGATATTGAACAGGACAGGCCCCCGGTACCAACCTCTGGGGAACACCACTCATGACTGGTTTCCACCTGGATGTGATTCTGTTTACCACAGCTTTCTGGCCTGGCCATCCAGCCAGTTCTTTACCCAGCAAAGAGTGTATCTGTCCAAGCTGTGGGCTGCCAGTTTCTTCAAGAGAATACAGTAGGAGAGTATCAAAGACTTTTCTGTAGTCTAGGTAGACAAATCAAGAAGTTCTTGGGGCTGTGGTTTGTTGTAATGGTATGGAATGAAATGGTGAGAAGAGGCTGTAGGTCCACTTACCAAGATGGCCATTGTTCATCATTCAGCTATCAGCCCCAGTGCGTGGAAAGGATGATGGTCCTCAGCATGAACATCCTCAGGCCAGGGTAAGAAGATTATTTTAGTCAGATGTGCAAACAAGCCTAACCTTTGTCAGTTCAGGCCTAGCTCCAAAAAGTCTCTGATGTAGGTGTGTAACTGATTACCTTGGTTACAGGGAACACAAGGAGAAGAAGATGCCTGGATCAGAATGCATGCCCCAGGAATTCCCATAAGTTTTGCCTCTGTCTACAACCTGAGGAAGGAAGTAAAAGTCTGATCAGATCCTATCCCTATGGAGGCTGCTGATCCTGGCACAACTCTGCAGAGAAGGCTGAAGGGATGATAGATTTTGTTTCTTGAACTACTCATATAGATATTGCATACAGAAACTTTTCACTTCTGTTTGGAAACATCCAATGTACATGATTTAATTTCCTTCAAACCTTATGATCTTAAAAAAAAAAGTGCATTATCCATTCTTTCACTAAAAAATGCTCTTATGAAAAAAAAAACAAACCAAAAAAACATAAAAGCAACAAAACTTTTGCTTCTTCTGATGTCCTGCTGTTACTCCCTGATGTTCATGTCTAACTTAAAGATTAATTAAAATAAATATCAAGTGCTACTGAAATAATTAATAAATTATACAATTTACATTCGATTTTAAGTGGAAAAATGTCTTATACTTCCCTTTAAAAAATCAGCATGGTTCCAGAAAGGAAGGAAGCATGCTAATTACAATGCCTACATGAGACTTTACAATTCATGGCTGGGAGTTGATCAGAAGATGCAAAGAAGGCAAAGCAAGCATTTTAATATTTAATACTTCAGTTGTTCTAATCCCAAAGCTAGATATTAAAATACATAATAAAACTTATTGTGCATTTCTAGCAAGTTGATATTTCCTCATCTTTTCCATTTAGAAAAGTTAGAGGTGTCAGGGTCAGCTGCTGGTTTCATACTGCATTTGCAGTGAGATAACAAATCTGGAGTTGCTTTTAATTTAGATTGGTTAAGCTGAGATCAGAATTGGGCTTTTAACAAAGTGGTATACTTCATCATAACACCTTAATATACAAAGATTCAGTCTTCAACTAGTGTCTGTGTAAGTAGCATAGGAATGGTCTATTTCATCAGAATAATTTTGTAGGATGTATTTCTTGCCTGCATTCACTACAACTATCTTCCCCCTCTTTCCTATGTGGGTTTTTTAAAAAAAAAACAAACAAACCTATTCTTCTAGCCATTCCATTCTTCATGGCTGTTTCTATATCAAGCTAGGATGCCAGGAAATAGTAGACAAGAGACCCATGGGAGACCAGTATTGTTGTATTTTCATATAGCTTCTTGGCCTCAAGCTCCATAATTCCTGGACTAGGGAATGTACACTTAATCTTTGCCCTGCAGTTTTCTTACTTGCATTATTAAGTGTTGTAACATGCCTGCAATTACTGCAAGTCCACCTCGTTCCGTGACACCACTGCATCAGTAGCAGGAGTACTCATTGTTCATTGTTTTTCCCCCACTAAATGATGGAGAACCAACTGCAGTAGAAGTTCAATTTTGTTTTTGGCTGAGGTATGTTTATCACTTCCCGAATTCAGCCTGCTCTTCAAATGAGAATAGATATAAGGGCTTAGGGAAACCTTCAGTTTTGTCAGATCTGTAGGGAGTTTCATGGAAACTACAGAAGTCCCACATATGTGATGTTAAGTCTTTTGCTGTTTCAGCCTTCAAATTCCTGTTTCGTAGTGTGGCATGTTTACAGCCCTGCTAATAAAATCAATGAATTGCATTTATTTTGTTCCTTGTTGGTCATCTTATTTAGAACAGGGGGGCTGGCAACTACTTGGAAATATGAACCAAAATGTAAGGTCTTGGTAAGTTTTGCGAGTACTTATGTCAGGGTTATTCAAGTGGAAATTTGGGACCTATGCTGTTGAAGTAGCGCTTCCTCTTTGGATTTCCAGAGAAGCCTAGGTGAAAGGTTTCAAAGCTTTCAGGCTTTCTGTTATTCTTTGTCATACTTTACGTGTTTCATCACTACTGTAATTAGTTCTAATGCTTAGCAAGGGTTCAGGGTTTCCTTCACATTTCTTCAAGGGAGGAAGGTTACTTGGCATGATCTTTACAGTTTATAATACATTCTGTTTTAAAATCATAGTGTTCTAGTAGGAGCAGCTGTATTTTATGGGTTTTTTTTATAGATTAAGCTTATCATCCTTGAATTTTTATAGAAAGCTTTTCCTGGAAAAAATGTGTTTCCTTGTCACTGTGGTCCAAGTAAGAACTAGGATCAGTACTGTTACTTAGGACTTCCTGATCTCTTCAACAAATCTTGTCCTTCCCATTTTCCCTAGGATGTAATTTCTCGCACTGGAATGGTATGATGCAACTCAAAATAGTTATGCTGGTGATGCGGGCATCTAGCAAATGATCTCAGAGGATGTCAGCAATCACAGAGGGATGTCTGCTAATTCTGACAGTAATTAATGTCTTTATTGCCCTAAACCATGAGCTTCTACATTTTACTACTTAATCTCAGGCACGTGGACATAAGTATTTAAATCGCTTTCAGTGCATTTTTGTATTGCCCATCTCTCTCCCATTAGCTAGTGTTAGATTATACAGAGGACTGTGGGCTCTGTGTAAATTAATTGGTAAAATATTGGTAACAATGATACCAGTGGGGAAAAAAAATCTTTAAAATGTTTGACTAGAGCTTTCTATTTATTTTTATTTATTTTTTTTTTTACACTAGGGGAAAATGAGAACACAACAAAAAGAATAACTGTTTAATTGGATAATGCTGACTTCTCTTGACTTTTGACCAAAAGTGTAATTAACCTTTGTTCTGAAAATCTAACCAAAATAATTCAAGATTTATATTGGGAGTGGGAGAGGAAATGATGTGGATTTTTGAACTCTATTGGAATATTACTGGCTCTGCATTTAGAACAGACTTGACCTTTCTCAGGCTTAGGTCCTGGGCTCAGTGTTCACAGGACTTTCTCAATGTTTTTTTTTCTTCTTCATTCTTCTCAAAAGGGAGGGAAGTCAATATGCATCTGAGCTGAGAATGGTTTTTAATGCAAAGCTAATTCCTTCAGAAAACGAGCTGTTTTTGAGGTGAATGTCATGGAAAGAAAATGTTCTGCTCCTTAAATGATGTTGTCTTGCTTGTATTATGTGGAAAAGATAGATGGTACTGATGCATGCGAGACTTCTTTGAAATGATATAAATATATTACTGCACTATTGCATTGTAATAACAAGATCAGATAAGGGGAAATATTTATCTTCTGTCAATTTATAGTAATGCAGGTCATTTTTGAAGCTAGGGGCAACACAGCTTAACACTTCTTATTCAGTTTCATTAAACACAAAAATGAACATTAGATCCATATAACACTTATGCCGTACAGTTAAGTAAATTTGCTACAAAATGTAGTATTTTCTTAGCATTTTATATTCTGCAGGTACTGTTTTAAATATGGTAGTGAAAGTTAGTACGTTAGTGCTAAAGTGAGAACTGGCAAGGAATTTTTTAAAAATGAGGGCAGCATAGGTTTTCTAATAAAGTTGGAATCAAAAACCAATTCTCCTCTAATCCTTAAAGGACAAAAGTTATGAAAAGTTATATCCTCTTTAGAGGATGGTCACTTATAAAAAGGAGGGATGTATTTCTGGAGTTTGAATACTGTTCTTTGCACTGTTGAGAAGTTCAGGGATTGAGGCATTATCAAAAGTATACATTCTTGATTTTTTTTTCCCTACAGTTTTATATAATTATTTGCAAGTTTTTTTAATGTAAAAGAGAGCAATGAACACTGTCTATCTAAGCAATAATTTTGTTGTCAATTGTCTTGCCCCTTGCCATCATTTAAAAAAAAACAAAAACAAAATGCTGGACCATTCTTCCTACAAGTGAACATCTGATAAGACAGCAAACTTGAAAATGAATGAGCCCATACACATTTTCACTGAAATCTGAGGAAACATGGTGGAATGTGACTCTTCGTCTGAAGCTCTTTAGACATTTCAACCCTATTGAAAATCTACAGGGTGTTTACTCAGTGACTGTTTTTTCTCTCTAGGATGGGATATGAGAATTCTTTCAAACTGTAAATAATTAAAGAGTGTTGTTTCCATTAACTAAAGAAATAGTGTGTGATTGCAGGTCTGAAAACACACAGCTGGGATATTGGAAAGACAGTGTAGCTTCTACTTTTTATGTTATGTGTCCTTGTTAATGCTGTTTTGAAATCTACAGATTAAAAAGACTTACAGCAGTAGAAATGAATTATTATTTGGTTTGTCCTAATGCAGCTGAGATTTCAGCAATGATAGGACCATTCAAATGCTTCACTGAAATGCATATCAAAGGAGTAGTTCTTTTCTTCTTCCCTGCAGTGTACCTTTCTGGCTTTTTCTAACTGCACTGATGTGAGTTTCTGCCAGGCACTCAGATGCTTACTTAGTCCTACAATTTCTCTTATTGTTCAGAACATGAGTAAAATTCATCAGCAGCATAATTTTCTAGTTTAATTCCAATAGAAACATTTCACCCATAAAGAATTAAACTCCATAAATCCATGAAAAAAATAATTGAAATTCATTATAAATTCAACAAGAGAAGAGCTTCCTACTGAAAACAATAATTATTTTTTTTATTAGAGCAATTTTGAACTACAGAGTTGATGTTGTTATCCAGTGGAGCAGACTGACAACAGTATAACTTCACTAGTTTCAGTCTTGCTGCTTTATTGCAAGAGATTCAATTTTGCTGTAGATAAGCTACAGTTTTAATATGCTAGTTACTTTTTTTCCCAAAGGAAATTTAAATTTAGTTGTTCTTCGTTGAAAATACAGATCTGTACCCATACTAACAACAACAAAAAACCATGTATTGATACAATCAGAAAACAGAGACCAGGCTTAGTTTCACTCTTCGAAACTTGGATAAATGATGCAGTTGCACTGTGTCCTGAATGTGAGCATGCCAAGCATCCTCCAGAATCCAACTGAGTTAATGTATGCTATTACATGCCCTCTCCAGGCTCTATTGGAAAGTTTCTGTTTTTCTTCTGGGAATTTGGCATTAAGGGCAGTGTTTTCTTGTCAGTTGACTACTGTTGTAATATCTGTATTATAGATTCTAGATTCTAGGTGATCAGTCTTACTCTTCATCAAAAAAGTCACATTCTGAGTCTTTGAACTCACTTGCTCATTAGTCTAAGGTCTTCACAAGCCATGAATACCAGTGTTTACATTTTTTACTATACCCAGCTTTCCTTTGTTGTCAGAGAAAGAAAGGAATGAGGCTGCTATGTTAAATGCTTTCCTTATACTTCTAGCTTTTGTACTAAGCTGGACGTGATTCAGTATATGTAGCCACCATCAAATTCCTGAAAGAAAGTATCAAATATTCCTTTTGGTTTGGGAACTGCTCTATTTCAGAATTTATTGAATATGTGTTGGGAAACAATTGCCATGGGGATTACTAAGACTGCTCTTCTGAAGAGACAAATTATTAATTCCTAGCTCAGATGCATTGAAGTACAAGGAGGATACTGTCTCCATACGTATGTGCATGAAATGCATTTGTTTTCCCAAAGTAATGGATAAGTGCATTTTTTAAACTTTCTTGAAAAGAACTTTCATTAGTTCAGCTGATTTCATAGATATTTTTTGTGAATGAAGTTTTTTCATGAAGAACCTATTTCCAGTACAGTAAATCACAGAAGGCACTGATGGAAAGAGTGAGGGGAGAGTCTTTAATATGTACATCTATACCGTTTTCACCAGCTGAAGAAATGGTGGCCTTGAAACCAAGGGATATTACATCAGAAGCAACAAACTGGTGACACTAAACTGTGCATTTTTTCCAGAAAAGAACTTCAGGAAGCAAAGCTTTGTCCATTTGAGTACAAAGTTCCTAGATCCTATTGGCCTACGGGATAAATGCAATCTATATTAATTAGATTGTTATAGACTTATTTCCTACTAGAAGGAGTATATTAATCTTTTGGAAAATAAGCATCTTATAACAGTATGTTTTAGTTTTTAGTATAGCCTTATACAGTTTCAGCCCAGATCTAGAGAGATCTATGAAGTAATTGCTTTCAAAAACATGGATCCTTGGTATATTGCTATTGCACAACCTCTGCATATTAAATTCACCATTCAGAAGGGTTTCTCTTATTAATAGCATCTCCTATTCTAAAGTGTTTTTGATTGTTCCTCCTCATGGGTTTCTATGTCTGAGAAGAGCTGGTTTGTTTGTTGACAGTGTGCTTATTAGCAACTTTGTGATGATGTTCTTGGCTAATATAACACATTACATAAATCTCTCCAAAAGTAATATTTTCTATTTGTTCACAGAGAAGCCAGAACAGATACAAAGAGTACAATAACACTACTTGATAGAGCAAATTCTCAGTTACAAAGCGCTCTTTTTCACCATAGGTACCACCATTAGCTATGCATTTTTTGCCAGTGATGAGCCAGAGCCTTCACGTCGTTCTCATAAAAAATCTGCACTGATGAAGATGATCCACTATTGCCACTGCTAAAACGCACCACCCATGCTGTGCCTCGCTGTGCTCGTGTCCACTGTTTGGTCTCCATAAATGTTCAGCAAATGTCAATGAATGCCAATGGGTACCATTTTTTCTGCATGAAGGAATTAAATGACAAACCTTCACTTCATATGTATGCTCATATTAGATATCATTCTGTCAGACTGACTCTGCTACCATTTGTCACACAGCAACAAAACGTGATGAAATACTGGCACGAACCCCTACTGCCATACCACCAACATCTGCCTCTGATGTTGTGGGCCAACAAAATATAGTAGGAAACAATACTTTCAGAGCAGTCCTTACACATTTTATCAAGATTTTGGCACGTTTTCTTAGTTGCTGTTTTAGTAAACAGAAAATACCTCTCTGGAGTACATCAGACTTCTGAAACAGTCATAGCTCTGTGCAAGAGTACAAATGCCAAACTAAATTTTCTTGTATTTTTCTGTGTGTGCAGAGTGGGGAAAAGCAAAGTACCTTTAAGCAAACTGTCTTGTCTAAACTGTGTTTCTGCTCCTCAGCCCTGTTGTAGAATACAAAAGAGGTAATTTTTTTTTTTTTCCTTAAAACACAATTTTTTCTTTATTTTCTGGTGCAATTTTGCCTCCATTTTCTTGTTTTTTTGTGTGTGTTTTTTTGTTTGTTTTTTAAACATGATCTAGTCTATTAGTTTCTCCCTTTAGAATAACCTGCCCCTATAGAAGTTTTTCTTTTAAAATTAATAAGTAAAAGCCATTATGACCTTTATCTCACCACTAACATTTTTTTTTAATATTTGTCCCTAGATTTTAAATAAAACTTAAGCACTTCATAAGCACATCTTTATTAAAAAGGTTTAATAATTTGTACCCAGAGTAGGCAACAACTTAAAGTGAGGTGAGGTTTTAATGAATCTCTTATTGAATGCAGATAAGTGGTATCATATTGCTCTGAAAAAAACAATTTTCTGGAATTTGTAGATACACATGTAATCTGAAAAGCAAGCGATGTATCATTGTGTATGTGCTCTCAATCAAGGCATACAAACTAAACATGAAGTAGAAAATAGAAGGCTAGTTAACTTTGAGAAGGACACAAAAGTGTTTGTTTATATAAATAGCTGCTACGAAGGGAGAGAGGATATTCTGTACCTTAGAATTTCTATGAGGTTAACTGATTTAACTGCAGCTTCAAACAGTAGACTAGGTTATTTTCTGAGGTCTCTTTAAAACTCTTTTTCGTTGTTGTTGGTTTTCATTCTTGTTTTATCCTTGTTTTTTATATAACATAGATTTAAATAGTGACATAAGAGATTGGAACAGAGGAACTAATGTTGGGAAAAAAAATCAAATGACATATGATATTTGATATGTGGCGGCAAGGAATTTGTTTTGTCATATGTTTTCAGCATTTTACTTCCATGAACCTGTGAAAGAGTGACTTTTAATAGGATAAAGTATTCACAGGAAATAAAATTTATTTTAATGCTGAGGTCTTCCAGAAACAAAAGTTTGTTTGCATGCACGTTTGTGCACAAATGGAATAGATACTAAGCTCTTAAAAGGCACATATGTATGTATGTATATATGTATGTATGTATATATATGATTTATATCAGAACGAGCATGCAAGCTGAAAGCCATATTCATCAGACAAAATGGTTCATTCTGCTATATAGTATCAATTTAGTATTTAAGAGAAATTATTTTTGTCTGGGAAGTTAATTTCCACTAAACGTTGAGGTCTAGCAAAAAATGTGCTTACAAATAGGATAGAAAAGACAGCAGAAAGAGAGCAAAGTTGGTCAGAAACATTGATGGAAGAAGTTATAGGTGTTCTCAAACCTGATATTCCCTCTTTCTTACTGCAGGAATTCATGCTAATATATGAAAGGTGACTATTTGACTAGTAATTAATTTGCAGCATCCAGATTTTTCTCCTGTTTTCCATAACGGTCTATCCAGTGAAAGACAGGTGTGCAGAGCTGGTTCCATAAGGATGGCAGCTGGTAAAGACTGAAATTGCCATGTAAACAGCTCCTAAGTTATAGATGTCAAGTTAGTACTTTGCTTACTTGCACATCTCTGCAATATGTGAACTTCTCATGCCTTCTTACAAATAATTTATGCTGTTGAATATATTAAGCTCCTTTCTGCATAGGCTGAATTGCACATCATTGTGAATAGTAAGTAGCAAATGGCCCGAGGGTTTTTAATTATTCCAATGGTGTAAAAGATTTCCTTATTTTCAGGTTATCTGTGTGTTTTTTTCCTACTTTTCTTGTTTATTTATTTTTACTTGTCATCAAAACAGTGAATTTGTTTGTACTGGACATAATAAGTCAACATCTGAGGAAGCCAAGTGTTTTGGATGAAGTCCATGCATTATTTCACTACAGCAAAGCGTGACCAAGGAATGTATAAAACTCACTTCTTCAGCAATACTTACATAAGTAGCAGGTCTCATTCCACTGTCCAAGTCTTATTTAACATATCAGCACAGTCTGCAGTTTTACTTTTAAAAAAACTCTTACTGATGAGGCTGCATAAATCTTCTTTCTCCAGCCAAAGAGAACAGCTGTCAGATATCCGTACATCTTCACTTTAGTTATTCTTTTAAAATTGATTATGCAAAGATAAAAGATGCCCAGGTCATCTTCAGTTAACTCATGTTGTGGAATTGCAGGTCTTCCCAAGAATTGTAAGAAAGCAGTATAGTTATTTCTTAGCACAGTGTCATTGTTCTAGCCCAGTTCTGTGACTGATGGGCATAGGGCCCCATGGACTCATGCCCTGGGAAAGAGGGAAGATAGGGAGATGGGCCCAGAGGAGAAAAACAGCAGCAATGAGCTAAGGGAGAAAACTAATTCATTTAATATGATAGTGGAATGCAAGGTAACACATTATAATACAATATAATTGAAATCAAAGTTAGTAAATAAATGAGAGACAGTGTCCAAAACCAAAAGCTTTACTCTAATGCAAGACAGCTAGGGAGCACACACAGCCAAGATGAGTGGAAAGAGAGACAGTCCTGTGATTCCCAGGTAGTTTTATCTTTCCCTCAAAATGGAAAAATGGAAAACAGAAACAAAATAATGAAGTCTTCTGGGAGCTGTTGCTCATTCTTCTCTTCTGGGACCTAGGTACTCAGAACTATCAACAATCCATGGAACTGCGGCATTAACTTTTTAAATCCCAGTGTGCTACATGATGTTATGATGTGGAATACTGATAACAGAAATCATAAAACAATGACACATGGTTAACATCCATGAACACAGCAGTTATACCTGCAATGATGGGTCTGGAACCTTCTTAAAAAAAGATGACTCATTCTCTTAGAAGGAATTGGACAGAGTATTATGTACTGCTTCTGAGAATTCTGTCCTTGGCAATGACTTCACTCCTACCAATTGGATATTGCTGCAACTTAAAATAATTGCTTTCTTTTGAAGTTAGCACAGCATCACTTCAGTGAAATGATGGCATCTCTGTGACTCTAAATCAAGCTGAGACTCTTACATCTGTATTCTGAGGTTATTGCAAACTTTGTAATTTTGATTTAGATTTGAGAAAATAGTAATTTTTTTTCCTGCTAAATTAAGATACCAGCAGCTGATTACTTCTATGCTGTTAAATTACACAATGGTATCAAATATATAAGTAAAAAAATCTGATTCAGCAGCCTTGTGCATGAGTAATTTATGTTGATTTGTTTCTCCATGAGGAAAGCAAGTGGTTCTGTCTCTCAAGTCATGCTTTGATGCAGAAAGCTTGATGTAATGCTTGCTGAACTGCAGCTGTTGTCATGATTATTATATCAGACATATTGTATTAGCAAGGCTGTATTTGACATATGTGGTTACCTGTGTTTAGCTAGCATATATTATAATGAGGCAGTATATGGTGGGAATTACTATGTAGGGTTATATAGTTTCTTGGGAATACTGCTGTGTTTTTTTGTTGTTGTGTAAGTCCAGTTTTTACTACTTCGCCCTAGCAGATTATGCTTTTTTTTTCTCCCTTGACAAATATAACCTTTTTTTACTAGACTCCATCCATTGGTGTTGTTGCGTTTACTAGTTTGTACTTAATGCTCCCAATGCTTAGTCAGGTCTTTCCTTTGAGCATTTCCGAAGGAGTCTCTGTTGCTGTCTACTCTTAGGATAGCTTCACCATAACTTTGTCTTCTCCCTACTGCATGCCACCAGAGTGATCAGACTTACGTGTGTGGTCCTTTAACTACTAACAGTTCCCTTCTGTTTTTTTTCCTGGTTTGCATGCAACACTCCTACCACTATAACACAAGACAAGTGTGAGAGAGAGATCTACTGCCTTTCAGCATACATAGTAATCTCCCTGTAGCAACAGCACATAGCAATAGATTGTAGCTATCTAAACAGCATTAAAAAAAAAAAAAAAAAAAAAAGGGTGGGAAGCTTTATTCCAGACAGTACCAAGAATAATCACTACATGATCATCACTACATGAGAAAGCAGCATTGTGTTTTTCTGAATTTATAGTTCCATGACTGATGTGATGTAGTAATATATTTTAGTTGCTTTTTAATATTTGGAGATTGTGGCTAGTTAGCTGAAGTCTGCCAACAGTATCCTTACACTACTGTGCTTCAATATTTTTTGAGTTTATCTTTGAAGTATGTTTGAGGCAATTAAAGGAGCCAGAACATAGGCCATCAGTGATAGTTCTCCAATTTTTTTCAAATGTGGAATCTGTATTAAAAAAATAAATAAAATACAAAATTTGAAAAGCAGCATATGTGTGTCTGCACTACATCAGTCTCTGGATGTTACCCATGTGTGATGCTTTATGGCATAGCACTCCAGTGCTTAGTGCTTGTAAGGTCTGCCAAGGTCACTGTCTCACAGAAGTCTGTGAAGCTGTATTTCCACTTTGGACTTTCTGCTTTTTATAACATCCCGGACAGCACTGTGTTTTAGAATCAGGATTACTACTGCATGCAACATTAGGACCTTACTACCAGTAGAAAACTGGAAAGACCAGATGTATCAATAATCGATAAGTTCTGGGATTCTAGTGCCTGTCTCCCGTATCCCCTTCCTGCTCCTCTATAGCTAGAGGCACAACTAAGTATCAAGGTGGTTAACGTATGTCTCAAAACTTGGTTCTTCACTACTGTCCATTTTCCTTCATGTTTTCCAGAGGTTTGCTGTATCTTTTTTGACACTTGTTTAGCTGTTTACTCCTGCTTTCTAATTTTAGCAGAGTTTTATGATTGTTTCCGAGCAATGATCAGTATCTGATCAAAAAGATTTGAAAACATGCTGCCCTCCAGATGCTGCCTGCCCTTACTTAACTAACCAGTGGAAACACATTACCTAACAATCAATCTATCTAATCACGTCTTCCTGAACTGTTGGCTTGGAGTGATGCATCAGAGTCAAAATTCACAAAAAAGTATCTTATTCTCAAGCTCTCCACTGTTGCGTATTCAAGCGAACAGTATTGCTCCAGCAAGAGAAAATTTTCTGCCAAGAATGTACTTCACTTGTACCAAGACCAGCTCCACTGGTATCGCTGAAACCAGAAGAGAGTTCACGGTCATCAACAGATACAGGATTCAGATGCTATATGCATTTCTCCATTCTTTTCACTTCCCCTCATAACTTGCCATTTTGTTTACTGAAGTCATTTGAACTCTACTGGAAGTCACTCAGTTTAGAAAAATAAAAACAGGTAACTTTTTCTTGTCTGTGTCTTGGAAGGACTTCTACAGAAAGGCAATATAAGCACAAGCTTTTAAGGTAGAAGGAAATAAAGAATGTAGTTGATAACAATGTTATATGTCATTGTCTGTACTGAATGAAAAAGTCACTATGAATTCTTTGCTCTTCTAAATCAAGAGTTGGGACTGTTGATTCCATGGATTTTCATGCTAAAAATTATCCGCATAAGCAGCTGCATACAACAAGCTCACTAAAAATGTAGAAGCAAGGAGGGAGAGGGAAAGGAAAAAAATACTCAGAAGCCAGCTGCCCTAAGTTGTTTTGTGATTTCCTGTGACTGAGTCACATCACCTCTAGGTTATCAGGCAGCAGCTGCTGCTGTTGTTGGCTTTTTGACCTATGT
Source organism: Perdix hodgsoniae (assembly GCA_035772895.1). NCBI lineage: Eukaryota > Metazoa > Chordata > Aves > Galliformes > Phasianidae > Perdix > Perdix hodgsoniae. The sequence goes on from JAPSGF010000070.1 coordinate 1,754,710, forward strand.
ATGTCAGACTTCTCATAAAACTGCTCAATGTACTGCCAATCTCACTCCTTCAGCAAAAGTAAGCAGGAAACACAAGATGCCCTCCTACTTGGTGGAAGGTATTGGACCTGGTATCTTTAAGTATTCTTGCCTGTGTCAAAGGCAGTGTGCTCTCTCCTAGGTGGGAACAGTAGATCTTGAAGCTTCTCTCGTTCTCTGTTCTCCATCTGCTGTTAGGCAGTACTCAGCTTTTTTATCGTATTTTTGATAGCCTGTTTTATTTTTCCAACAGCCAAGGAATCATTGTGCACAGAAGCTTGAGTTCTTCTCACAAGAAATAGAAGAGGTTACTCTATAGTGGGGAAAGTGATCTAAGAGATTCCTTGGGGAGTTCACGTGGCTGGTATCCCTGCCCTACCATGGATAAGTAGAGTCACAGGCTAGTATATTTAATTAAAACTAGGCTCATCAAGTTATATTTTGGTAAGCCTACTAAAACAATTATTCTGTCATGTGACTAGTCAGACCTGCAGTATTTAACTTAATTGTTAACTAGAAAACATACTCTGGGTGTGGAAAGGATAAAGACAGATAAATACTATGAATAATATTAGTGTTAAATACAATTCAATTGTGGATTGTGAGCTTGCAGCACAAATGTTCATTTTAAGCTTTTAATAACTGACTTGTGTCAAAATATCGATGTTCTAAAGAATTGTGTGGAAAAGTGGTGATTTGTTTCTGTATTTTCTTGGAGTCTCTTCTGGGCCTTTAAAATGTATTTATCTTAAATAACAAGACATTCTATAACAAAAATGTACACATTTGTCTTCCCACAGCATGAAGCTGAATTAAAATATGAGGTAGCAGTGGTCTTACGATATGATACAAGTGTCTAGGGATCTATATCTGCTTTTCAGTATTTTTAAAAGCAAGACAGATGCTGCGTATATCTTCAGCCAAAATATGTTTACCTTTGTTTCTGTGCAGTCTCTGTAAATGCAGTAGTTAGATATAACTGCTGGTAGAGTATCGTTGTTCTGATGAACTCTGTCTACCTTAAAGTATGCAAGAAAATGAAATTTAGGGGCAAGGAGAAAAATAAGAAACAAGACTGAAATCTTACAGGTTCGATAAGTAGGCTGATTCTGGATAGAATTAATGCTAAAAAGGAAGTGTGTTTGTACTCATATGCACAATAAGCTTTCTTGCTTCAGTACCAGAGAAACTAAACATTTGAATATGAGATGTTCTGGAAAAAAACTCAACTTTTTATTCCAAGTTCTAGTTACTAGAGTGTGTTTGTTGTTATTTTTAAATCATAAACTGAAGAATTATTCTTGTTGCTTGTGAGTAACATATGCTGAAATGGTGCAATGAATAACCACACAGGAATTATGCTGGATGTGAGTGTCCAACAGAATGTAGAAGAAAAGATGGTAAGAAGGGCATGAAATACTTATGTAGATTTTTTCCAAGTCTAGATCAAGCTGTGCTTCTGATCAGTCAGACTAATCATAGAATCATAGAATGTCATGGGTTGAAAGTGAACATAACAATCATCTAGTTTCAACCCCCCTGCCAGGGGCAGGGTTGCCAACCACCAGACCAGGCTGCCCAGAGCCACATTCAGCCTTGTCTTGAATGCCTCCAGGGATGGGGCATCCACAACCTCCTTGGGCAACCTGTTCCAGTGCATCACCACCCTCTGTGTGAAAAAATTCCTCCTAATATCCAACCTAAACCTCTTAATTCCCCCTTGTCCTATTGCTATCCACCCTCTTTACTTTCTCTGTGCACATAAGTGTTCTGGGTCATCCTGTGCCTGCACTGGCTGTTGATTCAGTACCCAGATATTCCTTATTTCTCTTCAGTACCTGTAGCTAGAAGGAAATTTAGGCACTGAAGTGAAACTTTAGCTGTGTTCCAGTTAGACCAACAAAATAATGCTAACTCTGGAAGAGGATGGTTTGAACTGCAGAGTCCTGAAGTGACTTCCAACTTTCTAAACATTAAAACTTTATTGGTTGATACTGCCAGGACAACTATAAGTAACAGTAATAACAATAATTTTATTTATTGGCCACCCTTCCGTTGTTAATGTCCCGTTAGATGCCTCACAAAAGATATAATCTGCTGCTAATGTCCTACTAGGAGCCTCATAAAAGAAATAAAATATAAAGGCAGTTATATGCTTAATGGCTTATGCTCTTTCTTTCATGTTGATGTAGAAGATTACAGTAAAAGCCCAATCTTGCATCTTCATTGAAATTAATGGAGTTTCAACTACTTATCTAAGATCTGAAACAGGTCTAAAATATGTTAATGCTTATTTTCAGGCTTTGCCAGCTGATGTTGGAACATTCCTGACTGTTTTGCAAGGTACCCCAAATGGATTAATTAGAAGAGAAAAATACTGTTTTCCCCTCTCTAAATTCTGCTTACTGCAAAATCCAGTTGCTATAAAATATCATGTTAGGGAGGCCCCCTTTCCCTATTTTCTGTCTAAATTGCCTTTTCTTGTGCTCATTCTTTTCATCTTTTATGTTGTTCATTAAAAATGTTACATTTTATGCCCAGTATTGTTCACACTCTACAAGGTTTTTATCACTTAGATAAAAGCAATCTACTTGATGCACAGCTGGTCTCCAGTGAGATCTGATTGCTTTTGTGATAGGCCTTAGACACCTAATGCTGTGCAGAACATTTTTGAGCTTTTTCAAATAACTAAATTAAATTACTTGCAGATGATCTTGTTTTATAATGTATTTGAAAAAAAATGTTCAGATTTATGGCCAGTATCTGCTACACTTTTTAACATTTACTAGCATCATGGTCTTTGAATGATCCCATTGCTTGCTTGAGGAATTAGGTATGACTCTATGTAATCAGTTCCTCGATTCTCCTCTTCTAGTGGAGGGAAGAAATAAGGAAGGCCTTTCACTTCTGGAGGGGAATCACAGCTGTAAATCCTAAGCAGAATTATGCCTTCCTGTTAGTGTAGACTTAGACACCTAATTACTTACAAGATCTCAAAGTTGATGTTTAGCCTCCACGTTTGCTATTAGATAGCCCTCTCCAAATATTTCTTTGAATCTTGTTCTCAAGTTCCTGATGTACTGCTTGTCTTTGAGAGACTATCTGCATCAGACCAGTTAGGATTTTACTGGATAATGAAACACCTCACCATAAGGTATAGGAGTACCAATTTTCTTCACTGACTTAGATTTAAAAAATTAGACTTGAGGCATTACACTTCTCTCTAGTGTGATTCTGATTTCATTGTACATCATTTCCTTGCTTCCAAAACAAAGTTCTTAGTGTAAAATACTACTGCTTTTGTCTTATATCCTAAGGAAATTTTATATAGTCCATGTTTATAATAAAGCAAGCTGGAGATTTTTAAACCTCTCATGTTGTTTAGCACAGATACTGAGACCATTTAACAACATTTCTACTTCTTGTTGGAGGTTTTGTTTGTCTGTTTTTAAGGCTGCCAACCTGCTTTCAGCTGACATCATACATGGTGGTAACAGTCAACTGGTACCATATGTACTTTCATTCACTTTCCTAGAAATATATTGCATGGCAGGCTGGTCCCAAACTGATCAAATAGTTTCAAATCCTAGGCTATTAAGAATCATCAAATATGATTTAAGTTGGCCTTGGTCATTCTGTGGCCAAAATAAAATCATTAGGCTTTTTTGTTGTGGGGTATGTAAATCCAATTAAAATTTAATTACATTTTTCAAAACTCTCTTAAAACCTATTTACTGAAGTGTCATTCTCTAGGTGAAACTATAGGTTTGGAAATGTTTTGCAATCTTTTCTATTTTTCCTTAAGTACTGTCTGACTTTGTTCTTCATCAAGATATGTGGCTCAAAAGAATTAGGATAACTCAAACCCTGTACTTCTACTCCCAGTGGAAATTAAGCTTTTGAAAAGAAAGCTGTGAAGGTTTTCTTCTTGTTTTATTTCTTAAACTGCCTGTAGCTCTGTCATTACAGAGTGTTTCAGGACTCCAGGCAAGGCCTGGCATATTAAAATACTTGATTATGTTTCTCCAGGATTCAGTAATTATATTAGCCCAATTATTGTGTCTTTGGGCTTCCTGAAGCTTTTCTGTAATAGCAATGTCTTTTGCTCTAGATATTGTTCCAGCTTTATCAAATCTAAAGATTCTAACATTTTTCAGTTGTGCATGGAACAGAAAATCTTCCTTTCCAAGTACTTATATTTGGCGACTTTAAGAACTGTTTCTTTTGAGTGATGAAGGTTCATCTAGCACCAGACACTGGTGTGGCTTCCTCTTCAATTACTTTCTCTCTCTCCTTCAGAAAGAAATACTTCAATAAAATAAAGTAAAATAAAATATGGCTAGCTCTTTAATGACATGCAATTTTCAAAGTAGAAATGCTTCATGTTCACAATGAATTTTCACAGCCTCGCATGGCTTTCTGTATCTTAATGTGGCCACAGATATAGATTTAAAGAGATGAGAGAGAAGTATCATGTACTAAGCAGCAGACAGTCCTCAAACATACGGTGTACCAATGTGAGGGCCTTGTGTGACTTAGCAGCAGAGTGCTCCTGTCATGCATAAGTGCATGGCCAGCAATGGTCCTATTACCGTTATAGTTCAGATTGAAGTGGCCTGTGCTCTTTGAGTCGAACAACGGTTGCACTGAGCAGCAGCAAGCAACATGCTGATACTCAGTAGCTCATTTGTTTTTATGTTTTATACCCTATAGAATTCTAAATTTCTGATTTTGAAATAAGATTCTGTGCTAGTCAGAAGAAAAAAAAAACAACAACAAAAAAGAAAACAAAAAAAAACCACTTGACTATTCCCTTTGTCCCATACTGCAAACAACCAAGGGTTTTCCTTGAGTGGAGAAGCCTGAAATTATAAGTTCTGCAGCGCTATACAAAGAAGTAATCAAAGTATTTGAAATATATTCCACTTTTGCAATTTATGTCTTATTTGGAAATCAAATCTATTTCAGAATGTCCTGGTTCTACAAACACCTATTCCTGAGAATCCCCAGAGCTGAAAGTTACTAGTACAGGTTTGGGATTGGGATACTGAGTATTTGGAAACATGGACATTCATTTTTGGTCTTGGTAATGATGCCATTTTACAAACATATGCAGTACAGAAAGTAAAAAGGTGAGCTTAATAAATATTGAAATTAGACCTGAAATTCTGCTACGAGATGGTAAAGCTGTCTTAGTAAAGTGGGAGTTTTTCTTGTAAGACCTCACCAGCCAATGAGAACCATGAAATGTGAGTGTGGAAGTGAAAATCTGCTCATGATTTTCATGCCAAACAAGACTTATATGTGGAAGCAGATAAGGTTATTTTTATTCCCTAGCTGGAAATTATTAGGGTCATTTATTACTCATGAAATAAGGCCTATAGTAATGTGCTAGCATTTGCAGTGTGTTTACTGTTTTTCATGCAAGCCCTCTATTTCTTGATAAAACTACTTCTTGGACTTTTCAGATAATATTTATATCTTATCGTGTATATTTGTGTACACACATACAAACCTTTTTTCTTATCTCAGAGGACCTCTCCAACACTTTTCAAATGAATTTATGGTAACTGAATTCTGCACTGCTTCAGACACCACCATTTAGGAGATATCATTATTTGTTCAGTTTGTATGTAGACTTTCTTGTGATTTTTTTCTCATGGTATTTTTTGGTTTTCTTGTTTTTAATCCACCAACAGAAGATTTAGGGCATGTGGTCAGAAAGGGTGGTGCGCAGCACCATTCTCCCTCCTGTCCCCCATTTAGAAAATACATACTGTAAAAAATAAAAATGTTTGCAGTCAACAGTATTTTCATTAAGGTTTGTTAACAGCCCTATAACTGTTCAGCTGTTGCCAATAGCATTTTCATATTGCACCTTCTGGGGGTTACAATCTTGCTATTTAAAAATAAATAGACTGATAAATAGGCAGACGCACCAAAAAGAGGTACTATTACTGACAAATCCACTATAACTTTCAGCCTGTTAACATAAAACTCCACCACTAAATCTCTCAGGGTAAACTATGCAGAGATAGAAAAGCCCCAAGGTATTAAGAGTGATTTTGATATAAATTCCAATTTTATTTTATGACCATTTTACAGCTGCTTCTAGATATCGTAAACTACAAGGTACAAGGCAAATGTTACCTCTTCTTTTTTTTTTTTCCTCTGCAGGGTTTCAGGCAGTTGGTTTATTGTGACATGTTAGCAGCATTTTCTCTGCACTTCACATTCATAAGAATGAATTTTAATGAGACTAAGCTAGCAGAAGACTCGTAAAGAAGATGCGATTATGTTTTAAGTATTCATAAAAAAGTTATATTAAATTTACACATTTTGATTTTGTCTGTGACAGTCAAAAGAAATAGACTGAGAGCATGTTAGGCCATGTAAATGCATACAATTGAAATGATTTCATTGTATGGGCTACGTATTCAGAAAATGCTTGTTGCATTTTGCCCTGGGGAACAAAATGGAGAAAAATGCTGGAAGTTGGAGTGCTAACTCCTATTAGCATTGCTACTGAATGACATTCATGCATATATGGTTGTTGGATAAAAACTTTATTTGGTCACTGAACAGAAAGAACAATTAGTAAGCATGAAGGTGTTATTTAAAAAAGAACTTACAATGAAATTTTAACTCTGTAAAAGAGTGGCTGCTTTAGCAATGTTTGGGATGCTACTCTGAAATTTGGGGTGGTTCCAATCACAGCTGGGGTATTCATCTGGAAGTGAGATGATGCTTTCATACATTATCAACAAGCTGTATGTTTGAATATGAAAAACAAAATAAAGTTTACAAGAAGGATGAATTATAATGAAGGAAATGTAACATTCTATATGAATTAAATACAATGAATTGTAGTTTCCTTAAACTATGTTTTATTCTTAAAGCTGCAGTTTAAATTACCTCCTCCTTTCTTTCTTTTCCGTTGAAAATTGAAAATTGATTAAAATTGAAGCTTGATCAGACTCTGAATATTGTGTTGGAACTTAGCCAAACAGTTTAAACTCTTTTAACCTGTGTTAGCAATGGTGCCATTCTTTGCCTAGGTTTTTTATTGAACATACTCTTACGGCAAAATTATATAGCATATCTGTCAGAGTAGGGGAAAAAATTGTTGCATAAAACAAATATGAAATAATTTTTGAAAGTTATGAGACTTCAAGAAATGCTCTCTTTGAGATGAGGTTGTGAATGATGCAATATTTTTTATCACCTTGATGTAGTTCCAGTAAGTAGGAGCAGATGAATTTTTATTTTCAGTTGAAGGCATAATTAATTGACCTTTTCAGAAGCAGGATAGTAAATATTAAAAATAAATTGCTTGATGTTGTTTACAAACTCCATGAGAAAGCAAGCAGCGTACTCAGTTATTCTTAGATTCCAGGCTTGGGTTCAGGGCCCTTAATGGTCAGAGGGAGTGTAATTATAATTGTACTAATGTAAGTCAGTAATGCCTATCTGTTGGCTACTATCTCCTGTTCTAACCAATACCCTTCCCTAGTAGAATGTTTAAAACATCTGTGAGTTAAAATTTCCCCCTCCTCAACAACTCCGAAAATTGTTTGATTTTATTTCAACTTCTTGAGTATTTTTAAATGTTTTTTTCATATATTTATTTCAAAAACTAAAAAAAAAAACCAAATCTATAAAAAAAAAAGTAAATATTGTTAGGAATATTAAAATCAAACATTTATTTGCTAATATTGTTTTTCAGATTTGCTCATCACAACTTAAGAAATAAATTTCCTATTAAAATAATTAAAGTCAACTCAATAAAAATGAGTTGTTTGAGGGATTAAGTCTTTATTTAAGGAGTTGCATGCTATTTGGGTACTGGCATTTTTACCTTCCTGTCCTGCTGCAAATAATTTCTCAGATATATATTGTGATCCTTCTGAAATCTGATCGGATGAAAGAAGATCCAGTAGAAGTTACTGCTCTGATTTAATTTTCATAGAATGTGTCAGTTGAAGTATGGATTTTTTTATCTGGTTGTTTCTCTGATTTCAGCTTTATTGAATTACCTAATTCTATCAATCTATGATAGTATAAAAATTCTATCTAGTTTTTTTTTTTCCTTTCATTCTATATTTACACATAGTAGTAGGTTTTCATTTGACTTTTACTTAAAAAGAGAAACACTTAGTAATTAATTTTGTTCACATCACTTTTAAGAACAGCTTGTTACAGAAGTTCAGAGCTTGATCGTACTGAGAACAACAAGTTTCTAATGCACATTAAAAACTGTTTTGCAAATTTCAGACTGAAACCTAATAGCACAGAGCATTTGGTGTGCAAGTACTTCTGTTCACCTAGTTTGATCTTTCTCGTGGCTCAGTCACAGAGAGCAGCCAGTGAATGCTGAAAAGTTGATTTATGACCTTTTGAAGTTCTTTTCTTGTCCCACATGGAAGCCTGCCTATTTGCAGGTCTACACAATCCAGTTTCCCAGTGAAACACATATGCCCTGTCCTCCATACTGGAAGTCTTTAACATACTCCTGAAAGATCTTTTTTTTTTTCCAGCTAATGTGTGTTTATTTACAGACTAGACACATAAGGAATAAATAGTTTTGCTTCGTAGTCTAAGTGATCTCCCTCCCTTGAGGCACATTAATGTTTCTTAGCTTTTAGTATAGGATTAATTTTTCATAAGTATAGTTGATAAGTACAGTTTAACACAGTATAAATATAATGTTACATTCATATAAAGTTACAGCTGATTTTATATTAGGAGAAATTAGAGATCTTACGAAAGGAACTCTTCATATCTGAGTGTGTAGTGGCAGTTTGACTTCATCCCAAAATTTAGTTGTCTCTTGCAATCTTAGTGCCTAGATGCAGAGTTATCTCAGATGTAAACATCAGTTTTAGAAAATCGGATATTCTGTTTTGAAAACACTTAGTTCATGTTTAAATGAAGGGCATTCTTGATTATGCAGACATCCTTGACTTAGATAGTAGTTCTATATCAACTAGACTTTTTTTTTTTTTAATATAAAAATTCACAATTTTTGACTAAAAATGACACTCTGGAAACAGGGTTTATAGAGGCAGTGATAGAAATTGTTTTCCACAGCAAGCAATTGAATTGTACAATGGTTGTATCTCAGATGTCCAAATTGTTTGGAAAAACTATGATAAAGTGTTGCATTCCCAGCTTTCACAGAGTTTCTGTGAAATACCTAACATCATAGTAAATGATTAGTGAAGTGTAGATCATTAATTTTTACAAGAAAAGCAATTGAGCAATATTCGTCATCATTACAATAAACTAGACTGAACAAGATGTTTTCTTATGTGCTTTATTCCAAGTAACAGAAGCATACAAAAGTGTAAAAATATTCAGTGTAGGAAGGGAGTGCTTAGTGCTTTGGCCCCAGCCTTGCACACCACTGACAGTAGTTAACAGAATTAACATTAAAGTTAATGTTGTTATGCAGAACAGAGTGCTGGGGGGACCCTGACTTTGGTTTATAGAGTGATTTATTTTGGTTATAGCTTTTTCTTTTTATAGTCAAGAGAAGCTGAAACCTACGATTTGTGAACTGGGATAATGTTGGCTGTACTCGAAGCTCTTTCCATTGGTTTCACCAAAGGATTTATAATCTTAGCTGAATATTCAGCTGGTGTGTGTAGTTGACAAGAAAGACAAATACTCTGTCTAAGGTTCAGTTTGATATGGCTGATTTACATTCTTTCTTATTTATCTTTCTGAGATACTTGGGAAATTTTACTTTTAATTTCATTTTCATTTTTAACAAATAAGAAGGCATTCCAAGCACAGTACTGAGTCTCATCTTCCTCTCCGTGTGTGCTTACTCCTGTGGTTCACTTAAATGCTTATACTCTCCTCTTCAGCACTGGGCTGGTTTTAGTGAGGCTTCTTGTCAAGGACTGAACACAGCCCTTTTAATTCTAATTTAAAATCTTTTTATATAGGTGACTGAGACTGGCCTTTCCATGAAAGCTGTTGGTTTATCAGTGATTTGCTGTATGGAACAGATCATGGTTAAGCTTTCTTATTTTGAGTTTTTACTTAAATTGAAGCTTTATAAGACACTGCTTTAATCTGGGACTTCAGTGAGACTTCAGTGCTACTTAGTCAGCAGCTGGTGTCTTGAGACCATTAAATGTGTCTTTTTTCTCCTTCCCTTGGCTTTTGATATTCTCAATATGTAAGTTTATATTAGCTGTAGCTTAAGAAAAAAAGAGCACAAGTCCCCATAGATGAATGAAACACCATGAAACACTAATGCAGCATTTCCATATACTACCCAGTGCTCATGAATGCTGGGGAGGACAAAGCTGCAATGAAGGAGCAATCTCTTTCTTGGGTCTACAGAAAGCAAGACGCTGGTACAAACTTGTCATCTGTGCAGTAACATTACATGCCTCCTATTCTGAGAGCCTGAGCATCACATGCAGCTGGCCAGTTCAGAAGCCACATGAGTCTCTTGCAATTATAGAATCATACATTATCCCAATGGTTATCGAGTCCAGCTCCTGACTCCACAAAGGACTACCTAAAAATCTGACCCCATGTGTGAGGCTGTAGACCAGATGCAGTCCTGCTCTTTGGAGCCAGGCTGTCCATGTGGAGTGAGCTCCTTCCTCGCCATCAGACAGCAACAGATACCACCTTCCTGTCACGTCACTCCATTAGTCTGTGAGAAACTTTATGTGCAAGCTACATTTAGTATGATGTACTTGCAAGAGTGCTTTGCTTACCTGGACACTCAATCATTATGGTACCTGAATGACTGTTGTCCCTTTCCACGTTTGATCAAGAAAAGCATTCTGTGTTACATTACCTGAATAACTTCCTGAGGAAAGACTGCTATTTATCTTGTTGCAATTGTGTGGTGACTGAATGAGGGTTTTGTTTCAATTGCAGTGAATTGCATGCATATTCAAAGCATTGTTATATATCTGTTCTTCTGCAAAATAAAATCTTAAGTATAAAACTGGAGATTTTTACATTAGCAGTTATGGAATGGTTTCACCTGTTCACCTTTCTGGCAGTTTTGTTCAGTTTTCATGAAGAAAATATTTACAGCAGCTAAACAAAGTTTTGAAGTGGATGCAAGATTTTTTGCAGTAGATGTTTAGTTGTTTGTGCTTTTCCATACGAGTTTGGAAGTTAAAAAAAAAAAAAAAAGGATTAAAAAGGATTCTATTGTAAATGCGTACGAAGGTTACAGAATGTCTGCAATAAATAATTTTATAAACAAAGTACTCAGTTTCTCTTACCACTATGAAAAGTGGTTATAAGAAATATTTTTCCTTCTTTTTTTTGTTCTTTTATCTAGCGAGGTCTTTTTTATTTAGTCAGCCCCACTGCAACCTCAATCAACTGACGTCTGTTTCTGAATAACTGGAAATGCAGATGGTTTGTGTGGTATCTAACAATAGAACAATCTAGTTTAAAAGTATTTTTTAACTGAGAATTTGGGGGGTGGGGGAGAGGGCAGAAAGGTTTTCTGACTAAATAAGAAGTAGAGAGGTTGATAATAAAAGTTTATCAAAAATATTCAGAAAAAATGTCAAAAATATTTTATACTGTATTGGCAAAAGTGTCAATACAAATCGTGTCCCGGCAACTGAGTGCACCTTCTTAATTTATTTTCTGAAGGCTTCCATGTTAATGCGTAGATACAATATTATCACAGTTGGCATTATGTATTATTTTCATATTATCATACAGAATTATTGGGATTCCTGTCTGTGTGTGAGCATGTTTTTATGTAAGGATCTGTATTCTGAATAGATGAAAGAAATTTTAATCAACACCACATCTTTAAAATTATGGCAACTAATGTCTGTCTTTATTTACCAAAAACAACCAAAAAAAAAAAAGTGTATTTTGATGCAGTTTTTTTTAATATTATTACTATTATTTGTATCTATTTTTAAAGCTCCATCCTACTTACTTAAAGATCAGTAGCGTAGATCCCTGGCTTGAGAGTGAATGGGTATGAGAAGCAGTGGCACATACTCTTGACTGTCAAATGAATGTTTACTGAAGGTCATGTGGAGAATAGTTTTAATAATGCTCAGTCCAAACATGCAGTGTGGATTCTGTGGAGCTCTGTCAATGGTGGCTGTTGGAATAGTATCCTGGTTTTAATCCTAGATGCAAATTTAGATTCTGTTTCTCTATTTGTGTTTTCAGTAGTTTCTCATTCAGTATTCTGTAGAAATGTAACCAGGCTTTTTTAGGAAATACCGGTAAAGGCAATATTCAATAGTCTGTGATTTCGTTAAAGCAGTCTAGTCAATGAGGGGAAATTTATGTTTTTAATTTATCTTCTGTTTTTAACTTTTCCGTAGCAATATGTTTTACTTTTCAGAACAACTGCATTTAACACACAGTTCTTCAGTCACTCACATTACAAATAATTTAAAAATTATTAATATTATAGTTGAAAACAAGTCCTTCCTTATGATTTTGTAGCACTGTACTGGATAAAAGCTAGTTAATGATTGTTTCACATTGATGGAAGATAATATAAGTAATGTAAAGAAACATTACTATTGTTAACCTTCCACATCTGAAATATAAGTTCACATGGTGTTTTGGGCTTCATGTCAATATATATCACAGTAAGATTTCATGTCAAAGTCTAGTAGCTATCATTTGCAAAACTGAAATACATATATTGCAGTTAATTTGACAGCAGAATTATTCTAGATTTCTTATGTGGGTAATAAATGTTGTAGTTAAGATTAGTGAAAATTTTGAGAAGATTATCTGATGAAACGAAGATATTCATTGAAGACATAAAATTGAAGCATTGCTTTCAGTGTCCTTATACATACCTTTGATTAGTTGATGCTGATTAAATCAAGGAGAGAAAAACTGAAGTCATAAAGTGAATGTCACATGACAGTAGGTACTTGTTGTACAGTGAAATGGGATCTGTGAATGTAATATGCTTCTTCCATGTCAGCAGTGCAAAACAGAGAACTTTGGAAAGATGCTTATTGCACCATCACTGCCTATCCTGTGCTTTTTAAAAAAATATTTATTCCAATGAATTTGTGAATTCTCAATTTCAGTGCTAACGAAAAAAACAAGCAACTACTCTTCCTTCTTACTTCTACACAGAAAAACATGGGTATAATAATGATCCTTTGTGCAAGCAAAGAGTATGAAAGATGTGAATGAATCACAATTTTTCAGGTTTGTTACTGGTATCTGATCTTTCTTACTGTAACTAAAATGTTTACTTTTATCTTTGAAGCTTTGAAGCCTGAAGAATGGTAGCAAATAATGAAATAAATTGGAGTTTTCTCTGAGCTTGGTATTAACTGTAGGTAATTTACAAAGTTTTTTTTTTTTTTTCTGTTGAGTGAAGAGGGAGGGTGCACTTCAGGAACAAGAGAAGTAGGGAGGAAAAAAATGATGAGATTATGCTCCATTGGTCTTGTCAAGAAAAATCTTTATGTTTTCTCCTATTCAGGTTCAAAAATTATGGTCCTTATTTTTTAAGCCCCAGATCATGGCAGCAGAGCACCATGTACCTATTTCTAGCATCTGTTTGTCATAAAAAAGGTGTACCCTAAAGAGACACTTTTCATAAACACTGAACACCAGAAAAGCTCTTCATATTAAATTGTACCACATGAATAATACAGAAGTCATGAATTTGAATTATTACTGGCATTTGGAGAAAATGGCAGTATTTCAGCCATTAAATAACAACTTTGCTTTATTTCTGGAAACAAAGTTATTAAGCTGTAAATAATATTGATTGTATGGCTGAAATATATTTCTGGTTCTGCAGTCATCCAGATATATCTCAGAAGTCGTGCTGCACCACATTTATTTCCTCAGAGGTCTTCGGCCCACTGGCATGAGATACTTGAGGTACAACCATGCTAGAATGACAGTATTTTATGTAATTAAGTCTAGGTAATACACTTTGAAGAGCTGGAATATTTTTCAGGCAGATCTAATCTGTTCTGTATTTGACACTACTGCAGTCTCAAAAGTAGTAGTGATGGAACTAGCTATTTTAAGGTTAACTAGGACACTAAGTACTATTGTCACAGGAAATTTTTCTCTCAGACTTTGCAATTTTGGCTGTTGACATATCTTAACCAGGTAAGATTGAAGCTTTACCAGATGATGACAAATATGTGTAAATACCTCTGCATTTTGCAGTGCTCATGATTTCTCCTTCTTGTATTTCTCAGCTTGCTTCCTACTTAGTGGAATTAAGTAGAGGTGAGCTGAAAAAATAAGTTCTGAAACAAGTGACTGCTTGAAGACGGAGTCTATAAAGGGTTTGTGTCAGAATGCAGAGAGGAGAATAGGTTTCATTCAGTAGTTCTGGCACAGGAAACCAAGAGTTTCCCTTTAAGAAAGATGTCGTGAGTGACACGAGGAAGTGGATTTTCTTTTTCCACAACCCTATATTGTAAAGTATAAAAAGTATTTGCACAAGTATTGCACAAGAAATAAATGCAAGTATTAAGAAATGCTTTCAGTTTGGTGAGGAGTCTCTCTAGTTCATAGTTTGTTGGAAAATAAATTGGTAACAGTGACCATAATGTTAGAAGAAAGATATATCTGGATTTTCATCAGTTCTTTTTCTATTGCTCTGTTTCTTCAAAAGGGGAAGCTCAGGCAAATATGAAAACTGTGTTTAGTGAGGTCATCTGAAAAACTCTAAGAATTAGTTTATAGTTGTTTCACATTTCCAGTCATCAGAGACACATAAGGCATCATAAACTGGAGTAATAATCATTGGAAAACAATGATATAGAAGAGTTGTAAATTCAGTGTGACAAAAATAAGCAGCAAGAGGAAAACACCTTTGCAAATTGAAAGAGGCATTGAGCAGGAGGCTACGTACTGGAGCTTAGGCTATGTACAGATGGAATAAGACTTGATAAAAGTCAGGCTGACTTAGAAAGTGGGTAAGAAGTGAAAACAAATAGGAAAAGAAGCTTCAGCTATATATATAAAAAGACAGTGCAGAAAGAATAGCTTTCAGGATTGTACGATGGGACAAGGTAAAGAAAAAAAATTGAAAACTGAGCAATGTTCCTTAGCATCTGTAAGGATGATTAGAGTGAGTATGGACTCAAAGACAGGAAGAAAGAAAGAACAGAGGGAATGAAAGCTGACATGTAGAATATTTTACAATATGAATTTAATGTCTTTTAAGTAATAAACTGTCAAGTCTTTCTAATTTTTTGGTGGGAGGGGGGACAAAAGGTTCAAGAGCATCCATTTCTGCTAGAAAGTTCAGATTTCTCCCAATTGAAGAAAGATGAAAATCTCATGTGGAGTGAGCCATCATAGAACACTTCTGAGTGTGGTGTGTTTGTGGGAGATGAAAACAGGCTCACATGAACACAATGATTTCTAGAATCAGAATAGTTGTTAACATTACACAAGCTGTGTAGCAGAGGACACTTGAATCTTACACTGCAAGTGTTTCTGGTCACCTCTATGTGGTACAAAGATAATAAAGGGAGAGTGCTTTGGAGAACCTGCACCAGAAGGGAAAAATAGAAGAGCTCTGTCATTTCAGTCTAGCAAATCAAAATTGGAGGGTGATTATTTTGATAACAGAGTATTAAAATAACTTCTGAGGCAAAAATGTTCTTTATTATCCAGGGTAAAACTATGACACTGTTGAGATAATGTTTGGTTTAAAAAGGAAATAAGTGTGGAGAGGGTTAATCATCATCTCTCATTAGAAAATAAACTTACTTCCTCATGTAAAGTCATAGGAATTTTCCCCATGCAGATATTCACATTGCTAGGGCTAAGACTACCGGAGCATCACTGATCAAGCAAGTCTTTTATGCTGTGAAGTCTGTTTTTATTTAGAAAAAAAACAAACAAACAAAAAAAAACAAACAAACAAACAAAAAAAACCACAAGCATTCATTTGTAAAATTATTTGCCCATTATCCCTTTCCTCCTTCACACATACTTGAAATTCTTCTGGCTTTTGTAACATGAAGGATGAAATTAACTACTTTACAACTTTACAACATCAGATTTGAGATGCGTCACAGCAAAATGAAATATAATACAGAAATATGTAATATTCTTCCTACTAATTAATCAAAGCAATAGCAAGGCAGATATTTCTCACAAAATCAAATTAAAAACAGGGTAAGGCCTCTTTCTGGTATCACATGATGTAAAATATTGCCTTAGTATTTAGCAATATCCTTGTCTATCTCCTTAGCTTTCTTGTGCCATTTTTCAATTAATTTCTCCCCTGCAGAAATAAGTGTTTTAATAAGCATATACAATAACACCAATCACTGATGGTAATTACTCTATGAAATTACTATTTTTATTGTAGCAAATATAAAATGCCAACTTTAATTACGTGAAATTGCTAATGCCTTGATTATTTTAGCCCATTTTCTATGTTTGTACATGAAAGCTGGCTCGTATTTTTACTGTTACTAAAGTTGTAAGGAGATATTAGGATTTAAATGTTTATTGTCATCTTAGCAAAGTGGCTTTTAGTTTTTGTTTTTTCTAAAAAGCTTGGCATAGTAGTAACAATCCACACACTAATGGCTAATCTGGGCATCAGCCAAAAGAACAGTAATAGCTACAAGCATAGAACCATCTGAAGAGTAAATGCCAAATTAATCCCTCATGTAACTATTTTGCCTTAGCCGAGTTGCATTAGAGAATAAATCTGTAAGTGTACATCCACATGATGTGAGTGTTTCACCATTATTTTGGTATGATGGGTAGATGTAGACAGAGTTCAGTGAGAGGAAGTAGATGCCCCCTGTAATCCTGGTTGTGAAAGGCTAGCCAAAAGAAGCTGAAGATCACTAAAAGACTTTCATTTTGATCCCTTTCTGGATGTGCTCTGGGGTGAAGTGTTTTTTGAATCTGGGCAGTGATGAAGATTTTAGTTTGAGGTAGGTGTAGGGACTAGAGAGAAAAATCAAAGATTCCCCTTGTTTGTGGGGTTATGAATGGCTTGCTGAAGGAAATTAAAGTCCACTTTAAGTCTTCCTTTTCATATGATTCCCTCATGGGGTGACTGCTTGATGAGGATTTTTGTTCATGCTCATCATAGGGATAGGGTTTGTAGAGACAACACAAACTCTCCTTGTAATTTTGATTTTGAAAGGCCTACCAGAGCAATCTGAATGCCACTTAATGATTTTCATTGTAAGCAGTTTTTCCTGTGGAGCTTAGGGTTGGTGATTGTTCTTGGTAAGAGTGGATAAGGTCACTTACTTTTTATGAGCTGTCTTGTAACATAGAGGACAATGTTCTGGCTTCTCCTCTATGGTTTAAAATTTATTATGCTCCATCACAAAGGGAGAAAAAAGAGAAAAGGTTCAACTTCAATACAATGAGTTTGTATTTTGAAAATTGTCAATAGTTACTGTCTTTTAATGATTACCTACTGAAAAAGAAAGTGGCTAGAAGCTGAGGCACCACCTCAGTAGTCTGTCATCATTAATCTTAATTTTGATTTAACTAGAACAGAGAGATGCAGTGCCTCACTGATTGAAAGTGTGCAACTGTACAAGGTTCCTTGACTTTTCTCTTGTAGTCTTTCTGTGTTGAGGAGTGTTACTTCTTAATGACTTCTTTCAACTTACTCAGGTATATTGTCAGAGTATACTATGGGAGACTCATGGTTATCCTCTATTCATATGTTTTTTCCCTACTGTTAATAATCAAATAGTTATGTCCCATTCTCTTATTATTGGTTGTGGTTATAGTGCTTCCTTGATCATGTGTGAAGTCTCTCAGATCTCTTGCAATCTCTTTTTTTCCTCTCTAGTTTCTAGTCTGCTTTTGATATGCTTTATCAGTAACATTACCAGTTCTAAACAGTGGCACCAGCAGACTGTATTAACTCGCTAAATGTAAGAATATTGTCATTCTCCTCTTCTGTTTTCTTTCTGCCTCTGTTACTGATTTTCTACAAACATTATCTATCAAAAGTTTTATCCAGACATAGCTTAGTCTTAGTCCATTAAAATCCTGGTGACATTTGTGTCTGGGTTTACAGTCATACCAGTTTGATTTGGTTTCATAGGGTTATTGCTTCTGTTGCTTAAAGAATTTTTGTGATCTCTCCATCATTCATTTCCAGATCATATCATGTATGTCTTCAGTGGTATATTCTGTCTGTGTTGATGAGCACTTCAGCCGATCAATGCTGTTATTTTCCCTGTGTAAGTGAATGACATTTGTTCTGAATTTAGAGCCTTCACAGTAAGTAAGATTTTCCTTGGAGATATTTGCCAATACCATTTGGTTCAAATGCCATTATAAACTCAGATTACCACAGTTGCTCTAATAATTCATCATATTTATACTTGTACCTCTTGGGGGATGAGATCACATTTATTCTCTGGAAATCTATACATAACCTAATGACCTTCCTGATTTGGAACTTGTAACCACAGTTATTTCTGATGGCTATATGACACCATTGTTTCTTGTTTAATTAATAATATAAATATAAAAATAATGTAGATATTTTGTATTAATTTAGCTGTTTCAAAATAATAATTTACTTGCAATACATTTGCTAAAATATTGTTGAAATAGTAGTTGGATGCAACTCATTTCTCATTTCTATAGTTCCCATGAAAATGTCCTGGATAATGCCAATTATATTCCCTAGCTGTGTGCTACTCCCTTGATAGCAGTGATGTTTTTGTTTTCTAATCTTTCAATATTTCTTATGTCTTTTGCTGTTTAATTATGTTTGTATTTTAAATGCAGATGTTTTACCACTCTGCAGCTGTACCTCCTTCACTGATGATTGTAGTCTATATAGTCTACTAAACCTGGCAGGCTTATTGTGCCTGATAGGTTCCATCTGCCTCCTTGATACTAGCAAGCGGGAAAATGGCAGAAATTTTATAGTAACTCTTTGCATACTCTATACTCCAAGTGTCCTCCTGAGTTGTTGCATTAACTCATCTGAGATGGTTCATCCACAAATCAGTTCAATGTTGACCCAGTAAGTGATCCACAGTCCCTAGAACTTTCCAAAATTTGAGTGCTTTGTGCTGCTGCTTCTTAATGTCTTGGTCCTTGCTGAAATGTTTGCCTTATCTCTCAGTTCTCCCTCTGAATGCTTAATTCAATTAATTCTTTCTACCCTCTTCCTCCATTGTCTTTCTCTTTTAACTAGTAATCCATAGTCCTTGCTTGTTTCTTTCCTTTCTTGGGATGGAAGAAGCCATAAGTGAAAGTTCTTTCAGAACAGTCTCAATTTATGATTTCTGACTCTATCTCGTTGATTTAGAAAAAGGTGCTTAATTTAAAAAAACAAGCAAACAAAGCTTTTTTCTTACATGTCGTTATGTACAGAGAATTAGAAAATGGTCTGAACATAATGGTTATTGGATGGGTCAACTTATTTTTAACAGCATTTTCTGTAAAGCCATAAAAATAAAGGTGTCCCTAAGATTGCCTTTCTAAAAATTTGAATGTGAGAATGGCATTCCTTCATAATCCAGGTGATATTTGAATGGGAGAATAAATGAGCGTATTACAATGGCAGATGAAGTGCAACTGCAAAACCTAACTGCTCCAAAGCTGATAAGTCCTCTCTTGTTGGGTAGATCTACTCTTGCTGAGTAAAGAACTGGCTGACTGGATGGGCTCAGAGATTAGTGGTGAGTGGAGTTGAATCCAGCTGCCTGGCAATCACTTCCCCAGGGGTTGGTACTAGGGTCTGTCCTATTCAGTATCTTCATTGATGACTTGAAAGAAGGTAATGAGTGCACCCTCAGTACGCTTGCAGGTGACACCAAGTTGGCAGGAAGTGTCAATCTGTGCAGGGCACTACAGAGGGATTTGGACAGGCTGGATAGCTGGGCTGAGGCCAATGGGATAAAGTTCAACAAGACCAACTGTTGGGTGCTGTAATTTGGCCACAACAACTCTAAGCAATACTACAGGCTTGGGACACAGTGGCTGGAAGACTGTGTAGAGGAAATAGACCTGGTGGTATTGGTATTGGTGGTATTGGTCGATGTTTGGATGAACACAGGCTAGCAGTGTGCCCAGATGGCCAAGAAGACCAATGGTGTCCTGGCTTGTATCAGGAATAGTGTTTTCACCAGGAGCAAGGAAGTAATTATACCTCTGTATTCAGTACTGATGAGGCCACACCTCGAGTACTGGGTTCAGTTTTGGGCCCCCCACTGCAAGAAAGACACTGAGGCCTTGGAGTGTGTTCAGAGAAGGGTGATGAAGCTGGTAAGGGGTTTGGAAAGTATGTCTTACGAGATGCAGCTCATATTACACAACTTCTGTGAAAGAATGGTCAGGTCCTGTAATGAGCTGCCCAGAGGAGTGGTGGTGTCACTGTCCCTGGAGATGTTCAAGAAGTGTTTAGATGTTGAACTGAGGGTGTCAACGGTTTATGGGCTGGTCTGGCCCAGTTCTGTGACCAGCAGGGCGAAGGGATCTGCGGATCCGCGCCTCTGGGAAAGGGGAAGCAGGGGACCCCAAAATACTTGAAAACAACAGCACTGATCTGAGGTGGAACAAATGATTTTACTAAATATAGTAGAGAGAGAGAGAGAGAGTCTGTTTGAATTGTATAGACCTCACCACAATGCTGGGGTGAGAAGTGCAGTCCAGTTGGGTGACTGAAGTACAGACGGCGAAGCGCAGGCGGCGAAGCGCAGATAGCAGCGAAGCGCAGACAGCGAAGCGCAGACAGCGAAGAGCAGGCGAAGAAGAAGGATCAGGTGACCTTGCTTGGAGTTATATCCCCTTGCTGACCGCAAAGTCTCCTGGGGAAATGTAGTTCTTCTCCGACGGACGAACATTTGGCAGAAATCAAACCCCACCCCCAATGCATTACATGATGTTATGGTGTGGAATACTGATGACCAAAAATCATAAAACCATGACATTCCACCCCTTATTCTACATCACTACATCATGCTTAACACATGGGATTACAGACTGCACTCCCCCAACATCAAATTCCCTTGTGGTACACACTGAACATCCCCGTTTTTCTGCATCACCCACCAGGTGGACCCAGGTCCCTGGGCAAAGACAGTTCCGCGAAGAGGTTTGCCCTTCCCAGAAGCAGGAAAAACCCAAACTGCTTTTCCTAACATGTTCTTTACATGTACTACAGGGACCTTATCTCCCTCTACAATATGTAGGGAACTGGATTGGGTAGGACCATCTCGACTGATTGATCCTCTGGTGTTAACCAGCCAGGTGGCTTCTGCCAAATGCTTCTCCCAGTGTTTAAATGTTCCGCCACCCATTGCTTTCAACATCGTTTTTAACAACCCGTTGTAGCGTTCGATCTTACCAGAGGCTGGTGCATGATAGGGGATATGATAAATCCACTCGATGCCATGTTCTCTGGCCCAAGTATCCACAAGTGAATTTTTAAAATGAGTCCCATTATCTGATTCAATCCTTTCTGGGGTGCCATGTCGCCACAGGATTTGCCTCTCCAGACCTAATATGGTGTTTCGGGCGGTAGCATGGGGTGCTGCATATGTTTCAAGCCACCCAGTTGTTGCCTCTACCATGGTGAGCACATAATGCTTACCATTGCGAGATCGTGGCAAGGTGATATAATCAACCTGCCATGCCTCCCCATATTTGTACTTTTGCCATCGCCCTTCCTCCCAGAGAGGTTTCATCCTCTTAGCTTGTTTAATTGTGGCGCATGTATCACAGTCATGAATGATTTGTACAATGGCATCCATAGTTAAGTCCACCCCTCGGTCTCTGGCCCATTTGTATGTTGCGTCTCTCCCTTGATGACCTGAGGTCTCATGGGCCCACCGAGCTAAAAATAACTCACCCTTGTTCTGCCAGTCCAGGTCTATTTGAGCCACCTCAATTCTGGCAGCTCGGTCTACCTGATGGTTATTTCGCTGATCTTCTGTAGCTCTACTCTTGGGCACATGGGCATCTACATGACGCACCTTTATAACCATATTTTTTGTTCGGGTAGCAATATCTTTCCATAGGTCAGCAGCCCAAATAGGCTTGCCCTTTCTTTGCCAATTATTTTGCTCCCACTGCTGTAACCACCCCCACAAGGCATTTGCTACCATCCATGAATCAGTGTAAAGATAGAGCATTGGCCACCTCTCCCGTTCAGCGACGTCTAAGGCCAGTTGGACAGCCTTTACCTCTGCAAATTGGCTCGATTCTCCTTTCCCTTCGGTAGCCTCTGCAACTTGTCGTGTGGGGCTCCACACAGCAGATTTCCATCTGCGATGCTTTCCCACAATACGACACGATCCATCTGTGAATAGGGCATATTTCTTTTCATCCTCTGGTAGTTCATTGTATGGTGGGGCTTCTTTAGCACGTGATACTTCTTCTGCTGGTGGTGTTCCAAACTTTTTACCTTCAGGCCAGTCCATGATGACTTCTAGGATTCCTGGACGGCTGATGTTCCCCATCCGTGCTCGTTGTGTAATCAACGCAACCCACTTACTCCAAGTGGCATCAGTAGCATGATGGGTGGAAGGAACCTTTCCCTTGAACATCCAGTTCAACACTGGCAGTCGAGGTGCCAGAAGGAGCTGTGTTTCAGTACCGACTACTTCGGAAGCAGCCCGAACCCCCTCATATGCAGCTAAGATCTCCTTTTCAGTTGGAGTGTAGCCCTCCTCCGACCCCCTGTAGGCTCGACTCCAGAATCCCAAGGGTCGGCCTCGGGTCTCTCCTGAGGCTCTTTGCCACAAACTCCAAGTGGGGCCTTTCTCTCCAGCAGCAGTGTAGAGGATGTTCTTCACATCCTGTTCCATCCGTACTGGCCCCAGGGCCACAGCACGGGCTATCTCTTGTTTTATCTGCTCAAAAGCCTGCTGCTGCTCAGGACCCCACACAAAATAATTCTTCTTCCGTGTCACCTGATAAAGTGGGCTTACAATGAGGCTGTAGTTTGGAACATGCATTCTCCAAAAACCCACTACGCCCAGAAACGATTGTGTCTCTTTCTTATTAGTGGGGGGAGACATGGCAGTGATTTTGTCGATCACATCTGTCGGGATGTGACGACGGCCATCTTGCCACTTTATGCCTAGGAACTGAATTTCCTGGGCAGGTCCTTTCACTTTGCTTCGCTTAATAGCAAAACCAGCACGGAGAAGGATCTGGATTATTTGCTCTCCTTTCTCAAAAACTTCCTTTGCTGTGTTGCCCCACACAATGATGTCATCAATGTACTGTAAGTGCTCAGGAGCACCTCCCTGTTCCAGTGCAGCTTGGATCAACACATGACAAATAGTTGGACTATGTTTCCACCCCTGGGGCAAACGGTTCCAGGTATACTGAATGCCCCTCCATGTGAAAGCAAACTGTGGCCTACATTCTTTGGCCAAAGGAATGGAGAAAAAGGCGTTAGCAATGTCAATGGTGGCATACCACTTAGCTGCTTTTGACTCCAGTTCGTATTGGAGTTCTAACATATCCGGCACAGCAGCACTCAATGAGGGTGTGACTTCATTCAGGCCACGGTAGTCCACCGTCAGCCTCCATTCTCCACTGGCTTTACGCAATGGCCATATGGGGCTGTTAAAGGGCAAGTGAGTTTTGTTGATCACTCCCTGATTCTCTAATTGACGAATTAACCTCTGAATGGGGAGCAAGGAATCCCTGTTGGTGCGATACTGCCGTCTGTGCACCGTTTTTGTAGCTATCGGTACCTGTTGCTCTTCCACTCGTAGCAACCCCACAACAGACGGATCTTCTGATAGGCCAGGCAAAACAGATAACTGCTCAACACCTTCTGTGTCTACAGCAGCTATTCCAAAGGCCCATCGATACCCTTTGGGATCCTTAAAATATCCCCTTCTGAGGTAATCGATACCAAGTATACATGGGGCCCCTGGGCCAGTCACAATAGGGTGCTTTTGCCAGTCTTTACCAGTGAGGCTGATTTCGGCCTCCAACATAGTCAGTTCTTGGGAACCTCCTGTCACCCCATGAATATAAATTGATTTTGTCCCTTGGTGACTCGAGGGCATTAGAGTGCACTGTGCACCAATATCCACCAGGGCCTTATATTTCTGTGGTTCTGATGTACCAGGCCATCTAATCCACACAGTCCAATAAACCCTATTATCCCTTTCCCCCCCCTGGCTGGGGGCAGGGCCCCTCTATTTGTTACCTCTGTTTTCTGCAGCAACTGGAGCAATCACCTTTCTGGAAAAGTTCACCTTGGTGGTTGATTTGTCTTGTAGCTCTTTTACCCTTGCTTGAAGGGCAGGAGTAGGTTGCTTATGCCACTTCTTCATATATTCTCCATGGTCGTGTAGGTAATGCCACAAGGCAAAACGTGACGTGGTCTTACTGTTGTCACTTGTTCGAGCAGGAGGATGTCTTCTTTTGATAGCTGAGACGTTGGATGACACTGACTGGGAGGAAATCAAGTTGGCTAGCCTCTCAAGTAGGCTGTTTTGGGAATTCTGTTCCTCATTGGATGTATCTGTTACCACCATGTATTCATCGGCATCAGGCATAATTGATAGTTTATCTATTATATCTTCTTGTTTGTTCTCCATTCTCTCCAGCTTTTCAGCTACTTTTTCAATGGCTGAAACACAAGCTCGTAGAGGGCTTAAATGTAACTCAAAGTCTTGAAGCTTATTAACCAACTCATTTATAAGGGGTCTTCTTTCCCCTCTGCCATACATAGCTGCAAATGTACTGGCATACCTTTCTGGTGCAGTCTTTGTGAATGTACGCCACATATTTGGTGTACACCTGGCTCTTTCAGGATCATGCTCTTGGTTTGGCTCATCAGGAATGAAATCGGGGCTATGTAGCGTTTCCACCACAGCATATTCTCTCAAATAACGGATGCCTTCTTCCAAATCAGCCCATTTCTTCTTCTTGGGCATCAGATCGTCTTTGAAGGGGTATCTTTCTCTTACAGCTAACAACATCCTCTTCCAGAGGGTGAAGGCCTGGTTCTGGCATGTACTAATACCTCTGTCAATGGCTGAGTCCCTAGCAATGCCACCCAGTTGGCGAGCTTCTCTACTATCTAGCCACACACTGTTGGCCCCATTGTCCCAGCATCGAAGTAACCAAGTAGCAATAGGCTCATTTGGGTGGCGTGAGAAATCTTTTCTCAGACTTCGAATTTCATTCATTTTCAGAGATCAATCCACAAAGGTAACAATATCTTGCTCACCTCTTGCTCTTCCAGGACTTCTTGCCCTTGTAGGTGTTGGTGATCGTGGTCTTACTGAGGGCCCCTCCCCTGGACTCAGAGGTGCTTCTCCTGGATCTTGGAGCCACTCCTCTGGACCTCTTTCCTCCTCTTTCTTCTCTTCTAACTGAGTCGAGATTCACTTTGTTTTCCGTCCTCTTACAGGGGCAACTGACATCGATTGTGGTGCCTCTTGTGGTTGATCAGGTTGGTCGGTTCCAATGCTCTCATCCTCCAGTTCAGCTTGGAGGGTGTGTTGTTGAGATTGAAGATTGTTGAGTTTGGATTGCAGGGAGTCTATTTCCATTCGGAGGGCATCTCTCTGAATTTCAGAAGCTCTCTCTCTCTCCAGGATAGTATTGAATAAGGCCCGATAAGCATTAGCCAGGCCCCAAATCATATGTGCCTCCTCAGAACTGCCCAAGCTGCAACATTCCTGCCTTAAATAGCTGTTTAGACTCTCAGGGTCTTTCAGGTGTTCTGGAGTAAAGTTCCATGAGACTGAAGATTTCCATCTGTCTAAAGTCTTTCCCAGACCTCTCCACACTCCCTGCCACTCAGTATTCTCTGGTTTTGGGGAGGACATCTTCAAAATATAAATAATGAGCAAAACATTCAGGGAGATTAGTAATGCGACTAGGTGTTCATTCAAAAACTGCATTATAGGCTGAAAGGTGAGACTGGAAACCTTAAAAAATCCCAGTCCTGTAAAATTGGCAGCTGTCTCCGGAATTGTAAGCCACATTGTACAAACGTGCCAGGTCCATGTTTTCATCTGATTGTATAAGCCGATTGCTCCATAGAGCAAGGTGGCAAGCTTAATTAATGCCCAGTATGTTTTGAGCATTAGGAAAGAAGAGGCAGCAGCGTGCAGCCCTTTAAGAGTAAGTTTCACTACGGAAAACATTTTTTTTTTCTTTTTTTTTTTTTTTTTACAGAGGCAAGATAGTAAAGCTCAGAGTTTACAAATATCCTACGATACTGGCAGTCTGCCTGGAGTTTTCAAGGTCACGTTTTCAGAGAGTAGCGGTGAAACAGATAAGCTTTACCAACGGAACTCTCCGAGAGCAGAGAGTCTAAACAGCTAGAAAGATAGAAAGCTAGTATGCCCGCATTCTCCAGCAAAAATGTCAACGGTTTATGGGCTGGTCCGGCCCAGTTCCGTGACCAGCAGGGCGGAGGGATCTGCGGATCCGCGCCTCTGGGAAAGGGGAAGCAGGGGACCCCAAAATACTTGAAAACAACAGCACTGATCTGAGGTGGAACAAATGATTTTACTAAATATAGTAGAGAGAGAGAGAGAGTCTGTTTGAATTGTATAGACCTCACCACAATGCTGGGGTGAGAAGTGCAGTCCAGTTGGGTGACTGAAGTACAGACGGCGAAGCGCAGGCGGCGAAGCGCAGATAGCAGCGAAGCGCAGACAGCGAAGCGCAGACAGCGAAGAGCAGGTGAAGAAGAAGGATCAGGTGACCTTGCTTGGAGTTATATCCCCTTGCTGACCGCAAAGTCTCCTGGGGAAATGTAGTTCTTCTCCGACGGACGAACATTTGGCAGAAATCAAACCCCACCCCCAATGCATTACATGATGTTATGGTGTGGAATACTGATGACCAAAAATCATAAAACCATGACAGAGGGACAAAGTTTAGTGGGAAATAAGTGGATGATTGGACTAAATGATCTTGGAGGTCTTTTCCAACCTTGGTGATTCTATGATTCTGTGATTCCGTAAACAATTTACGGAACACTTTCCATTTGAAGTAATGCTAAGCCTTCAAGATTAACATATAGCTGAACACCAAACCCTCTGATATATAAATTCATATAATTTATCTGATTTCAGGAATCTGTGGACCTGGCAAAAGTGTAGGGTGCTGCTCTATATTACAGCAAAATCAAATGAAACATGACCATATCATAGTTCTTCCCTCATCTGTACAATAATGCAGGTGTATGTTTACCGGTTTATTAAACATACACGAGTGTGGTGAAACTGAAATAACTCTAGAAAGAAGAAATCTTTTTAAGACTGGAGTATCTATCACCCCAAATTCTCCATTGTCCATACAGCATATGGCTGTCCATCAACAGACTGTTAACTCCTTTCCAACTTATACATACCTAGTGCTATTTGCTTTGTAAGGCTTCATAATTCTAATGTCATAACCTCATACTTTTTTAGTACAGTTGATCCTTATATTATTTGTTATTATGTACTTATTTTCTAAAATTATTTCTGTAAATAATTTTGTAACTCCAATCACTGGCACTGCAAGTCTGTCAAGTAACTTCCATAATTCTTTACAGTGTTTTCAAAAATCAGCTGTATTTGGTGTGGACCTGACAACATTTCCTGTCATTCTTTCAGTTTAAATTGTATTTGAAAAATTGTAGATTTTTATCACTATATATATATTTTATTTTTATTTTTTATATTCTGTTAGTTATTTTTAGGCTATAGGAGTATATTAGTGCACTTGCTATTCACGGATAGTTATCCCTTCTAACAGTGCTGAGGCTGAAACATAACTGCCAGCTTCCAAAATTCACTGCCTCTTCTCAGCAGTTTTCATTTGATTCATGACTGGTGATGTGGGGCTCAAAAAGGAACTCCTTCTCTGCTACATCTTGTCAACTACTTTCAGTTTACTGATTACGTATTTCTGAGCAAAATTGACTGATCATCTTTGATCTGGTGGGCTTCCCACCTTCTTTTTTTCTTCCAGTACTGTAATAATGGATAAATCTGCATAGGTTTACTGTACTCAATCTTTGTTGGTTTGATGAACACGAGAACTAGTCAATAAACATTACTCTCTTTTACTGACATTTTTATATTGTTGTTATCTGATAAAATGAACCATCTCTTTAATTATTATGTAGGTGTTGTTCTTTTCCTTGAACCATTGTTTAGTGATAAAATTCTGTTTTTTTCAATTGGCAAAAAAAAAAAAAAAAAGAAAAAAGCTAGGAGTAAATGTATCCCCTCTCTTTTAAGTTGCTTGAAACATGAATTAAATTGGAAAAAAAAAAGTTGCTATTATCTTGGGACATGGTTTGGTTTTAGCCAGCTAGTTTGGTGTTTTAGCCGGTTACTATGGCTAATTCTTACTTCGATCTCATGAAGATATTCAAAACAATAATTGTAGAAACAATGAAAAACAAGCAGCACTTCTAGAACTTGCAGCCACAGTACTGGGATTTTTTTTTTTTTTTTTAATTTCCCCTAGTGTAAAGTGGGAGAATTCTCTGTTTAGAAAAAGATTTAGAGAAAAAGGAATGGTCTGCTGCAAAAAGGTTGGTTTCTACTCAGAATTAAATTGAAGCCACCTATTTCTCTGAACATCAAAAAGCCATAGGCACTTGGTGTTGCTCTAGGAACTGGAAATAGAGTTGTAGAAGTGACCTGAGGTAGCTCACTGCATGAACTAGTTCTGAACAATTGGAGAATACTCCAAGCATGGTCGACTGTCAGATTTCTAATAAAATATGTCCTGACCTCTCTAGTCTTCTGACTTTGAAATCTGTAGAGCTAACTAATATGAGGAAGACCTGCTACTGATCTGTGAAAATAAAATAGGCAGAGTTTAACAGGTTAGAAAAAATAAAAAAAAAGAAATTGAAAATTATGTTTGTTTTTCTTTTTTTATTGTTTTAATAGACTTCTCTAGGGTACATCAGTAATCCACTCTACAGCTTCTTGCACCCCCTCATCCCTTCAAATTCATATATTCCACACTGACTGTTGAGTCAGTACGCTAACATATGAAAAATGATACTACAAAGAGACACAGAAATATGTAATGTTCCCTGAATATTTTAAAATAGTCAATGAAAAAATGGTAATTTCAACTCCCGTTCATTTGATCTAGTATTAAATTAGCTGCTCTTGGGATATCATCTTTTGAATCAGTCAGAACACATTTGTATGCTCATGTTCATTTATTTATTTATTTGTTTGTTTGTTTATTTATCTATTACTTTGTGAGGTTCATTAAGAGTTGAGGGATTCTACTGAAATTTAAGTAGAGGTGAGAGACTTCCCCTCTCTTTGCCTCCCAGGTCATCTTGACCTTCTTTTATTTTGGACATCAGAAGGATGAAACCTACTTTGCTGTTTAGAACCAGGGTCATTATTGATAGTTTTCTCTATAATATAAGGAGCAAAACTCCATTATTTCTCAGAAATTCAAAAAAATGCAGAAATTAGATTAATTTTATTCTAAGGACAAATCTTTTTGAGAAAAAGGGGAGGAGTGAGGTGGTTGGAGGAGAAAAGTAGCAGTGTTGCATATGTAGCTGACAGTGTTTCTTTAAACTTGACTACATTTTATACCTTTGTAGAATATATTTATAAAATATATGGTAAATCTTACTGAACTTGTGTGAAACCCTGATACAAGCAAAAAGACTGAAAAAGGACAAAGATCTGTACATATGGGTCACTTTGCAAATGCAGAAGCATTACAGTACTGGAGTTTGTTAGTCATGACACTGGAGTTATAGTTGTGACTATAAAATACGAAATATATTGTATATTGTGGACCTTTTTATTAACAAAAAAAGAAAACCACTAAATTTCTTTTAAAAATATATTATTTAAAAAAAAAAAGAAGAAGGAAAAAGCCTCTTGAGTCCATTAACTTCATTGCATGCAATTCTAAAAGAAATAGCTTCGGATTAGCTAGCAATTGAAAATCCCAGAGGAATGGGATAGCTCATGTATGTGCTACCCAAGAGAAAACAAAATTGTCACATATTTTGCTTAAGGTGTGGGAGGAAGAATCAAATCAAATAGCATTTTACAAGTGCACATAATAACTTGAATTTAAAACAAGATATGTATTATTCAAGTAATTCTAAGCACGGGATGGTAAATTTTTCATGAAGGTTAAGAAAAAAACTGACAGAAATATCATTTAAACTGAGTGTTTTTGATGCTGAACTTGAAAGTGGGGGATTTAATAGAACTTTTTTTAATACGACAAGACTCAGATAACATCATATTTGGCAAAGTGCTTTATTGGTTTTTGGATTAGAGTTTTTTCATAAATTTTTCTCTTCAAACTAATAAAATTCATGTAGCTGTCAGTTTGGATTTGATCCCTATTTTGTTTTGCCTCAACAGTGTAATCTCAATCAGTCTAACTTATTTTTATGCTGCGTTTACACAGTATAAAGATGACAAATCACTCATGTCTCAATGTTGGTATTTTATCAAAAGTTTGAATGAATATCAAGGCTGAGGACAACAGAGAAAGATGAGGCTCAGAACAACAGCAGTTGTGTGACAGCACCGGCTGGACAGATTCTTCTGCCTTTACACCACTGCTTATCACTGTATTATGTTAAGTCCCATACAAATCAGCTTTGAATTGGATAGTACAGCTTTGTTTGTTCTGAGCAAAAGTGGCAGAATCCATGAGGAGTTTTGATGATGGAGTATTGTTTATGGGACTGTGAGATCACAGTTTTAATCCGAGTCTGCAATCTCTGCACCTTCTTTAATGTTGGTTTGCCTTGTTGCCTACAACTACTGGCAAATGAGTCAGAATGGGGAAAAAAATGTTTGACATGCATTAGAAATGACCTCCACTGTATTGCCTTAGTTAATAGGAGGAAAACTATATAAATATATTTCTGTCTACTTTTTATTGTACAGTTTTATACAAACTTTGAAGGCTTAAGGGGCTGTTTTTTCACCATGTTTTCATGCAACATGTGGCATGGTGATGTCCATATATCAGATGAGACATCTACATTCCACTGTAGAATGCTATAGTAAGAATTAGACTCTGGTAGCTTGAGGCATGTGAGCTTACTTAGGAATTTCTGAGCTTTTTTCTTTGTTTCCTAGTTGTTTAGTTGTTGTTGTTTTTGTTTTTGCTTGTTTTTGTTTTGGGGTTTTTTTTTTTGTTTGTTTGGTTTGGTTTTCTTTTTTGCTTTTTGTATTTGAGTAGGCTTTACCTCAACTTTCTTATTCAGTAGTCCTTTATTTTGGATGTGTAAGATATTGAGAAGGTAAATCCCCTGAGTACCATTTGTTGGCTGGGAAAAAATATTTCAGAGGAAGAAGTGCAGAGAAGCATTTTTCAATTACAGTTTCTTAGTCCCTAACTTGTGATGACTCATAAGCAGGCAGGAATGTTAGCAGTGAATTTATCCTCTGAGGGTCTGCCTCAGATGGCATTTGAGATGATTAGAGAATTAGGAGGAAGGATTAGCATGAAATATCAGGCACAGGAACATCTTGTGCCAAAGTTGGAGGATCAAATATCAACCTTTGGAAAGGAATTGTGAGTTCAGAATGAGAATTATAATAGTCTAAATGAGAAGCCTGGAAGGGATGGGCATTTATCTGTAGCTTTGGTAATGGAGACCCTGGGTCTTCATAAGAAAATGGAAGTAACAGTGAATCAAATTAAAATTTAGAATATGAGAATTTTTGGCATGCAAATGAAAGGCAGGGTATAATTGAAACTAGGGGTGTGATGTAAGAGTTTCTTGAACTTTGTGTTTCATCTGCTATTGATGAGGCATAAGGTTTTACTGTTTTCCTCAAAATTTCTTATACTATTAAAAGACATATATTTGGCAATGATTTTGGCGAAGCATTTATTGCAATTCCTGTGTTATTTCTTCAGAAAAATTACTAATATAAGTAAAAAGTACTATCAGCAACTCAAGAGTAGAAGAATTTTTCACCAGTCCAGAGTTCTTGGTGTTTCAGTTGTCAGACTTTCAGCTTCTTGCTCATGTGCACCTTCGTAATGTCTTTTTAGATACTCAAATACAATTCTTTCTTTTCAGATTTTCTTCAGGTAATGTTGTTAGATCCTTTGTCAGTGTAATTTTCTATATCATATCTTGCCAGAGACAGTGCAGATGTGTTTTTCTGTTTATTTGTTTTCCCCAAATGTGTTTATCTAATATTCATTAAAGTATCGGGCTAATGATTCCTTATACGCACTACTCACTAAAGGTACCCTTTACTAAACAGTCTTTTTATTATTTAGGATAAATAGAAGCTTATTGTAATTTTGTTAATTAACACAATATATTTTCCTTTTAATTATACACATGGCTATGCCTGAAACCTAAGCAGAAACATAATTGTAATTTTTCTATGTGTTTAATTCTGGAGTTCCACTAATACGTATTCTATGCAAACATGTTCTAATAGATCTTTTTTTCATGTAGAAATCAGAGTATAGGTGATCATGAATGCTAATGCCCAATTTATGCAATGTTTTCTTTAAGACCATGAATGTTTTAACCTAAACTTCATCATCTTTTTTTTTATATCACCTATTTCACTTGTCTGAATGTGCAGATTTGTCCAATAAATGAGGAAGAGAAAAGGAAAAACCTAAAAGCATCACTGCCAAATTTATCTGAAGAAGGTGAATAGGAACCAAAATAATTGTAAATGATGAATAGCAATGAACATAAGTGATATGAGATCTACCTCCAGAAGTTCTTCTGGGTATATCTAATGGAAAATTGGCAAGTACATATAAGATAACAGTATTTAAATAAGTACAAAACTATGTCTGCATTTCAGTTCTTCAATATTATAAATAAACAATGACCAATATTGAATAAATGATCTAGTATTTGGGCTCATCTCTTAAAAATCTTCACTCCTGTCTAGTGAAGTATCTTCAGTGTTTCTTCACCAGGAGAAAGTGGTAGTGCATCAGAACAGTTTGATTTCTGCTCTGTCACTTACATATTACTAAGGAGCTTGGCCTGAATGTTCTACACCCTAAAGTGTTCCATCTCTAGAGGCTTTGTCCAGTCACTATGTGTCAGACTTAGATGACAATTCTTAGATGAATTTTAGGTTTTCACACCTTGATTCTTATATACTGGAAATAATATAGTACTTCAATGCCAAGAGGTATTTCTTTGGGCTAAGTGTTATGGTTCAGTAGTCTTGGATCTTTTCATATTGCCTGATGACAAAGTGTGGAATGGTATTTCAAGTAAAGAGATACCAAGGACTGTAAGGAAAGTAAAGACAACTACTGTCATTCCAAAAAGAGAGTCTCTCCAGCACTGGGATGAATTGTATTGTCAATACTAATGTTATATTGATATGTAATCAGTAGTATGGATATACTATCTGCACTAAGCCTCTTTTCCTGTCAGCCTAGCTCCTTTTTAATCTCTGAATTTTAAATAAATAAAAAGCATTATGAACATCTTTATAGTAGCTTTTTATTATTTAGCATGAAAAATAATTTGCTGGAAATAATCTACTCTCTTCCTAAAATGTTATGTTGGGTTTTTTTTTGAGACCAAGGTCAATTTTTCTCTTGCTAGCTATGAAAACCCTGAAATCTGTTTCTAGCTATAGTGAAGACATTATTGTACTGCTGACAATACAGTTTATATCTGTTAGTTTTTAGTAAGTTGCTTTCTCTATATTAGAGAACTAATTAGCTAGGCATCATAACTGAGAACATTTCTGTTAACTGAACTTCAGAGTTTTCATGCTGACTATTTGAAGGAGAGTGTGCATGCTACAATCATCACTGTGCTTCTCTATTGATTTTAATAGTGTCAGCAATAGCATAAGATATGCACTGATCTCCTTAATAGAAGCTGGAGGTGTTGAGATCCTGATGATAGTAATAGGTGTTCAAAATCTGCCTGAAGCATACAACTTAACTGTAACACAGGTATGGTCAAATTTAATTTAATTTAAAAAAATATGGTCATGAAAACTAATTCTAAAGCTGTATTACAAAGGAGAATCACAGCAAAGACTTTTTAGTTTATCACAGCTTGCTAATAAGGATTCAGCAAGGTAATGTTCTAAGAAGAATCTCTGTGTTTTAGTGTAAAATTAGTTGCTGCTTTTAATCATCTCTCATCCCGTTTTTCTCTCATGAACCCAATTTTCTAGATTATTCTTGTATGTGCAAACTCCCACACTGTATGCATAGAAGTCCTTGCATTCATTCATATGGTAGCATCCATTTTCCTAGTATGTGTCCATATGTAACGTTCCAGATGGAAGATAGATTACACTTGTGAGTCAGTGAGTAACAAATAGGAGGGTAAGACGTAACTGAGAGGTAAATGTCAAAGTCCTATGCTGTCTTACATCCAGCTGTGATTTCAGTCACATTAGGTGAAGGACTGAGAAGCTCTAAAAGCCTCCCAGAAAGTTTGTTCTCCAGAAGTAAAAACTAAGACTGAATTCCTTGCCACTATTTTTTCCCGTTAATGCATGATTTCATGCTTTTAAATTGAAGATACAGCCTTATTTACAAGTTGAAAACTTTTTCTTTGCCCATTTGATCAATTTCTTTAGGTTCTTCTGAGTACTGCAAATTTTCCTTGGAGATATTTGCAACGTTTTCCAATGCAGTGTTGGTTGCAAGTTAAATTAATTTGACACTTATTTTCCTTTCTGCTATTTGATTTGAATTTTAATATATTTAGCATTAATAAGAGTTTCTGCCTTAAGGAGTTTACAATAAAAATGGGGATACATACAATATGTGACTAAGAATATTTTGTTTACTTGCCTCTTGCAGTTATTGTGAAAGCACTTTGTTGTAGAATGGGACTTGAGTGAAAGGCAGTTAATAGCTTGGCTTTATCACGGTTTCTTCCTTATCATGCCAGTCAATGCCTTCAGAAAAACATTGTTGACAATGGCAACGACTACTCAAATTTTACAAAAACTGTGAAACAAATAATACTTAAGGAAGGCTTTTCTTCCCCATATTTTTTCCATATACCATTTATTTTTCTTCTGCTTAAATTGGTTCTCTGATGAATGAATAGATGTACACAGAGCACTGATCCTTATCTTATTAGCCTCCTGGATCTGATTTTATCTCACTTAGAGACAGAATTTGGCTGCAGCTCAACACTTGCTCCTGTCATGCATGTTACTGGGCATACTAAGAGCTATTTTGTCTCTGTAATGGATTGCTGGACTGGGGACCAGCTCATCTCTATTCAGCAAAGTGCTGAAAAATGTGCATCCTTTTAGGAAAGTGGCCAAACTGTTGACCTTAGTATTCATTTCAGGGATGAGTGTGTACTGCTTTGCCTTCTTTAACTTTGTGCCCTGTTTGTTTATTAAATATTGATGAATATTTCTACCTTTGCAAATCTGTTTCTGGGAATGGTTTCCTTCTATGGCAATGAGCTGTAGCCATTTCCTCTTACAACTCAACAGAATTGTTTTTATTTAAAATGCTACTAGGAAGAATCCTCACTTTCCAGAAGGTTTTTTTTTGTTGTTTGTTTGTTTGTTTGCTTGTTTGTTTTAAACCAGAACTTAGACAATCTATTCTAAATCTAATCTATACGTAGTTTTAATGTGTAAGCACTTATACTAATTACATTACTGCTTACACTAATGTGTAAGCATTGCAGATCAGAAAGCCTTATGTACAAAACATAACCGCACTAACACTTTCACTTTGGTTTTTCACTTATGGAGCACATCTTGGTGTGCTTTTCAAGGCTTGTGAAGTGAGAATTTTGAAATTGTGTGTATGCAGATATGTGAGCAGAAAATTCTTTAAGACTGAAAAAAATAAATACATCAGATAGGAGACTGCTATGGTAGATGTTGATCTACCCAGATGGCATTTTTTTAGCAAAAATGCCTTTAAAATAGGTTAGATCTAAGTATTCTATACTGAGAAGTTACTCCTATTCATTTTATGTAGAAATCAGACTGTAGAGACATAGTAGATAAAGGCTACAACCCGTCTTGTTCACAGATACTTAAAATTTGCTAGTCCTAGTGTTTGAGACTCTTCTCAGCTTAAAGTTAGATGGTTTCTTTTTTTCTTTTCTTTCTTTTCTTTCTTTGCTTTCTTCTTTTTCTCTTTTTCTTTTTCTTTTTCTTTTTCTTTTTCTTTTTCTTTTTCTTTTT
>JAPSGF010000070.1:1797945-1823794 GCA_035772895.1 Perdix hodgsoniae
CTTCCTTCCTTCCTTCCTTCCTTCCTTCCTTCCTTCCTTCCTTCCTCCTTTCTTTCCTTCTTTCTTTCTTTCTTTCTTTCTTTCTTTCTTTCTTTCTTTCTTTCTTTCTTTCTTTCTTTCTTTCTTTCTTTCTTTCTTTCTTTCTTTCTTTCTTTCTTTCTTTCTTTCTTTCTTTTAAAAAACCCTCTCCTTCTGAAACAATATGTTTCAATTGGTGTTGAAATACAGCA
This sequence comes from Perdix hodgsoniae, assembly GCA_035772895.1. Lineage (NCBI taxonomy): Eukaryota > Metazoa > Chordata > Aves > Galliformes > Phasianidae > Perdix > Perdix hodgsoniae. The sequence continues at coordinate 1,798,176 of JAPSGF010000070.1, forward strand.
TTTAGGAGGAGAAGCTGTGAAAATTCAGTGTGGTGATGAAGGAGGAAGAAAAAATGTTGAAATAAAACACATGTGGGGACTGTCATTGAATAAGATGTTAATGAAGAACAGAGAATACAGTTTGAAATATGTAAGAGGTCAGTGAAAAAGGGCAAGGATTATTTGTACTTATGAAATCATTAATGAAGATCCAAACATAATTTTATAGGAAATTAAGTTAAAACCTCTATTTTTATATTAAACAACTAAATGTGCAGTTGATAAAAGGAAAAGACAAGAGGAAGTAATAGAATCAAAATAAAAGTTTTATTGAACTTAATAAGCACTTAAATCTCTCCCAGGGGCAAAAAGCTTAAAATCTGAACTCTGAGCATTGCAGGTCACCACTTCTTTATTCTAAAAATTTCAGAGCACCCCGAAATAAAATGGTCGCCGTGTAGTTCCTTACATGATCACAAGAGGACGACTCTATTACATGTACACGTTTAATTTCAATTTAGCTTTCCGAGCTTATGACATTCTATCCTGTTTACAAAAGTTTTCCAATGAATTGCAAAGTTCATTTCTGATTTCCCACTCAGTTTTGAAAACATGCAGCTACTAAGAAACCCCGCTTGCCCATCTTACCATCTCTTTAGTTAGATCAGCATTTATTTATTTATTTATTTATTTTTAAATAACTTTGCTCTGCGGTGTGAGGTGAGATGGGGCAGCTCTACTGCATGTGTAGAGAGACCTTGCAGTTGCTGGTCCAGTGTTACAGTAGAGGTCACAGATAACATGGAGCCTGGAAGGTATAGGTTCCCTCAACCCTTCCCAGTGCCAAAGTGTCACAATTCAGCCTGTACCCGGTGAATATCCCATCTGCAGTCTTTCAAGAATATACCAAATACTTGTACTTGAGAACAAAGACGTTGATTTATCAACCCCTGCCCTCTCCAGTCTGTACTTTTCCCCAAACTTCTATAATAATTTCTAAACTTTATTTGTCTATGTAGCTAAGATTTTGCATGTTCTCTAAAGCAAAGTCCCAGGCAGCAGTAAAGAAGCTGTCTTGGTTAAAAGATACTCTACCTCCTGCCAACAAGGCTATTTAGTGTTTATCTCTATTACATCCATCGGTCGCTAATTGTATAGTTATGGTAATAGTGCCCTCCAGAGGAATTTTGAAGGAATTATAATACTCTGAGCTAATACAAAAGACGTTTTAAAATTGAATGCCACAGAAAAATGGAATAATATTAAAATGATAAAATACTTGAACCTCGGGGGAAAAAAATCTCAATATCAAAGCTCTTTCTATTTTGCATGGGCATTTACATCTAAGAAAACCATATCCTACTTACAATAGGCCTCTTCATAGCCTGATAGCAAACATGAAGTTTGCATAACTCCATTTGAATCAAGGATATAAAAGTAGATCAACCAAGCGAACAATGAGATAGCTTTTTTCTAGTTTGAAGCAGTAAAGGATATGTACGATGTATTAGGAGTGGGCTCTAGCCCTGGTCTAAGCTGTCCGGATTTCTTTTCTAGATTTGCTGTTGTGAAATAGACGTGGCACATTTAATTGAAACAGTCAAAAGTACAGATGTTCAAGGAGTTTTATGGATGAGGTTTATTTTAATACCAAAATAAACCTTGCATATGTTCTCAAATTCCAGTATCAAGTTATTTTCCTGGCTGATTGTAACACACTGTGATGCTAAGTCTCAAAGGAAGAGCATGTTATATGGTACAAGGTAGTGCCTTATATTAGGATGTGTTCTGGAGGCCTGCGGTACAGCCTTCTGAGATGATTCTTCAGCACCTGACCATCAGATTTATTTAAATTTCCTTGTTTTTCTTCTTAACCTCCCAAGCTGTGGAGCTGACTTGCTCTGGTTTACATTCTGAGACTCTCACTCTCTTCCTCCAAAAAGACCCCAGACCTTAATGAAAAGCCCAATGACAATGAGTTCTGTATTCATTTGCTTTTAGGCACACCCCAGGCTCATGTTTGGTCTGAACACTACAGGTTTCCAGTCAGGTGTCCCAGCTCAGATCTTTGCCTCAGGACAGCTCCCACATTTACTCCACCAGAACTGGAGTGACCGGTCTGGTGTTCCCATGCCTGGGACAAGATTGATCTGGTAAATTCAGTGACACATTACTTTGGAAGAAGGCCACCACCCTCAGCATAAAATTTTATCTAAGCAGATGTTTCTGATTTTGCATATGAACCCTAAGGGAGAATAAAGTGAACTAGGCTCAGCCTGGTGGGCCAGGGCTGGCTCAGTGCTTAGGGCAGGGGATATACCTCGTGCCTTCTGGTTTTTCACTTTCCTCAGCAACTGTAGCACAGTGTGTGCCTCCTTGAATGCTTTCATGTCATCAGGGGTTTAGCTGTAGACCATGGTCATGCATGGTACTACATGTTTCTTTTGTACAAGTTTGTTTTCCATGCCTTCCCCATCCAAAAGGGCCAGGGAATTATTGTCAGTGTAAACTCTACTGAACTCTTTCAAGAAGAGATTTTGTTAGGTTGCTGGATGGGTGGGACAAAGGCTATTTATTTGTTTTTTTCTCTCTCTTCCTTTCCTAATCTAGTATTTGCCAGATTATTTGATCTCACTGTGAAATGGGAATCTGTCCCTGGAAAGCATCAGCCATCTATTCAAGCTATTGTGCAACGTAATGCTATGGATAATAACAATTTTTCTTCCATTTTCAGCTGAAGTATCTATACCATAATTTTCTTGCTCATGCTCCCCACCTGGGCCTTACTGCTCCCCTCTGACTGTACATGTATGGCAGCTCACCTGTGATGTGAAACATTGTGCTACTTGCTCCTGACTCTTGTATTAGCGTAGATTTATTCCTATGCTGGAGAGCAAGAGGGAGAGGGAGAGATCAGGAAAAACAAAGGTTGACTGAGTTGCTCAAAATAGTGTTGAGTGGGGCACAAATCTAAGTCATGGCTACAGCAATGGGGTGAGTATCTTTGGTGCCATGAAGGTAGGGTGCAAGTTTATAGCTGCGGAGTTGCTGCAGTGTAAATTTGGCACCCAGCCCCAGTGGACACATCTGACCTGCTCAGTTATACAGGTCCCTTGCTTCATAAATACAGTAGCATCATTAGCAAAAGTATGAACAGGCTATGAATCTGACATAGCAGACAGCAGCTGCTTTGTAAAATACTCTGCCCAGGTAACATTGATGGGGAAGGTACTTTGCTGTGATGGATGAAAGAAGCTGGATTATCTGCACTGAGTGTATCTCTGTGCCAGCCACTGATTTAAGGGCCTCACCATTTGTGGTGGAGGGCTGCTGTGAGCTTAATTTCACATAGCATTTTGCCAAAATACGTATTATTGCAGGTAAGCAGAACTTTTGCATTATTTATGCAGAAACTCAAGTAAATTATTGTTGGTTTCCATGCTGCAGGTAAAGTTTTAATGAAAACAATAATGAATGCTTTGTTGGCATGCATAGGCAACCTAAGTATGCAGCCAAATTAGCTATCTAAGCAGATGCTTTATATCTTGAATTGCATATAAGGAATGCTGTTCAGTTGGTTTAAAAACTATATATATAGCCTCTGACAATTTTTTTTTTGTGAAAACCATATGTTTGGCTTGTGAGGCTTTTTTTTTTCAAAGCAAGCATTTCAGTCATACTGTGAGCAATTATGAAAGTAAAATTAAAATACAAAGAGAAATGCAAGAAGCTACCCCTGTGTAAGAAGTCTAATAAAAAGTCAAAAATACTACATTATTTAAGATACATATTGTAGGACTGCAATGTGTGCACTGTTGCTAACAGAGATGTGTGGACCCTCTACAGAAGGAAACTGGGGACCTGGTCGCAAAGGTCACGGACTAAACTGAAGTACTCAGTGACTTCTTTGTCACAGTCTTCACTGGAAAGGGCTCTAGCTGCGCTGCCCAAGCTGCAGTAAGCAAAGGTAAGAACTGGGAGAAGGAAGATCTGTCCACTGTAAGTGAAGATCAAGTTCAAGATCATCTAAAGAACCTGAAAGGTCACATGTCTGTAGGACCTGATGAGATCCACCCATGGGTTCCGAGAGAACTGGTGGATGAAGTTGCCAAGCCGCTATCTATCATATTTGAAAGGTCGTGGCAGTCAGGTAAAGTCTCCACTGATCAGAAAAAGGGAAACATAGCCCCCATTTTCAAGAAAGGAAAAGAAGAAGATTCAGGGAACTACAGGCCAGTCAGCCCCATCATCTGTGCCTGGCAAGATCATGGAGCAGATCCTCTGGAAGGCCCTACTAAGGCACATGGAAAATAAAGATGATGTGATTGGTGGTAACCAACATGGCTTCACAAAGGGCAAATAGTGCCTGACAAATTTGGTGCCCTTTATGGTAGAGTTACTGAATCAGTGGACAAAGGAAGAGCAACTGATGGCATTTGCACGGACTTGTGAAAAGTTTTTGACACACACGACAGGTCACCAAATTAGAGATAAATGGATTTGATGAATAGGTCACTCCCTGTATAAGGAATTAGCTGGATGGTCGCATTCAGAGAGTTGTGGTTAATGGCTCAATATCCAAGTGGAAACTGGTGATGAGTGGCATTCCTCAGAGATCAGTGCTGGGACCGCTGTTATTTAACATCTTTGTAGGTGGTGTGGACAGTGGGATTGAGTGCACTCTCAGGAAGTTTGCAGATGATACCAACCTGTGTGGTGCAGTTGACATACTAGAGGGAAGGGATGACATCCAGAGACCTGGACATACTTGAGAGGTGGGCCCATGCTAACCTCATGAAGTTCTACAAGGCCAAGTGCAAAGTCCTGCACCTGGGTTGGGGAAATTCCAAACACAGATTACAGGCTGGGCACAGAATAGCTTGAAAGCAGCCCTGAGGAGACGGATTTGGGGGTGTCAGTTGATGAAAGACTCAACATGAGCTGGCAGTGTGCCCTTGCAGCCTAGAAGGCCAGCCATGTCCTGGGTTGCATCAAGAGAAATGTGACGAGCAAGTCGAGGAAGGTGATTCTGCCCCTCTGCTCTGCTCTCATGAGACCCCACCTGGAGTACTGCGTCCAGTTCTGGGAGTCCCAACAAAAGAAGTACATCGAGATGTTGGAGTGGGTCCAGAGGAGGGCCACAAAGGTGATCAGAGGGCTGGACCATCTCCCTTACAAGGACAGGCTGAGAGAGTTGGGGCTCTTCAGGCTGGAAAAGAAAAGGCTCCAGGGGGACCTTATAGCAGGCTTCCAGTACCTGAGGAGGACCTACAGAAAAGCTGGGGAGGGACGTTTTATGAGAACATGTAGCAAACAGAACAAATGGAAATGGTTTTAAACTGGAAGAGAGCAGATTTAGACTAAATGTTAAGAAGAAATTCTGTACTGTGAGGGTGGTGAGACACTGGAACAGGTTGCCTAGTGAGGTTGTGGATGACCTCTCCTTAGAGGAGCCAGGCTGGATTCAGGCCAGGTTCTTTGAAGAACCTGGTCTAGTGGGAGGTGTCCCTGCCTATACTAGAGGTATTGGAACTAGATGATCTCAAAGGTCTCTTCCAACCCAAATCATTCTAGGATTCTAAAAGCATCCTCTCAGAAATTCAAGTTGAGACAAATTAACACTGTGTAAGTAAGATATTGTTTTGATCTTAGATATGTGTAGTTTTATGTTTAACAATTACTTGTTTTCATTGACAAAGACAATAGAGCATATGACTTTTTGCTGTTATACTAGTTTTTTTGTTTTGTTTTGTTTTTGTTTTTCCGTATATACTAGCTTATAATAAAGTGGTTTATAGTACTGTGTTTCATAATTTCAATGGTCGACCTGAAGATATTTTTGAAATCATGAACATAAGGGATACAAATGGGTCATTATTACCAGTTCCTCATCCCTATTTTTATAGAATCATAGAATCACTGAATGGTTTCAGTTGGAAGGGACCTCAAATATCTTCCAGTTCCAACCCCTCTGCCACAGGCAAGGTTGCCAACCACTAAATCAGGCACTAGATCAGGCTACCCAGGGCCCAATCCAACCTGGCCTTGAACACATCCAGGGACAGGGCACCCACAGCTTCCCTAGGCAGCCTGTGCCAGCATCTCACCACTTTCTCAGTGCAAAACTTCCCCTTCACATCTCATGAGCTGAACTTAAAGTCATGCTTACTTCATGTTCTCTTCAAGGTGGTCATAATACTGTTCCCTGAGGCCGTGTAGGGTCATTCTGCCACGCTACAATACAAAGTCACCCTGGCTTTGTCACCCTGGCTCACATTCACCAAAGTGGCTGAGCTCTGTGCTTTGGATCTGATCTCTGTTCTCTTTGGGGCTCTTCTGCTCCAGAAATCCCCCAGATGCCCATGCACTGTGGACTGCAGTGAGAGAGGATGGGAATCTTAGAAAAGGTTTTGAACCAACTTGCTAAATTTTCCTTAGGAGAAAGCCTTCTGTAGAATGTAGGGAGCTTGCTTTAACAGCATGCTAGTATCACAAGGCTCTGGTTTTATATTTGTACAGTGTACAATGTGAACAATTTCTGGAAGGTCAACAAACTTTGTTGAGTATATTGGAATGACAAAGCTGAGTTTAACAGAAAGCCATTGAGCAGGCACGCTGGACTGGAATGGCAAAAGGAAGAGCAGTGGAAAAATCACAGAAGGTAAGGGAAATGGAGGCAAACAGCACAAAGCAAAATTTTAAAAGCAGCATGAAAGAAGGTTTTGACTTTAGGAATTCAGCTTTGGGAAGTCTGGCTCTCTCACCTGAAACTCTTGGCTTTACTTGTCCTTTGAAACATTTTAGCTGGGTTGCTTAGTGTTTATTACACTCTTTTATGTATGTATGCACCTATATACAAAAGCCTAATATATATCTGTATAATATATCTGTATAAGCACACATATATATGCTTGCACATATTTTTATATATGCATGCATACATACATGTATATATATGTATATAGTGTGTATGCGTACAGGTAGGGATATATAAAAATCTACCTACTTGTCTTATTTTAACTGTATTCTAAGATAGCTGAGATGAGATTGATCTCCATTTCAGCACTCAATTTTCTCAGCAATTTGATTTTTGAAGCTGGAGTCACTGTTGCTCCCAGAGAAAACACCAGTAAAATGTGCTGTTCCTTTTACAGGATCAAAGCACAGAAGATGTTGACATGAAAGGAGAGATTAAAATCCATAGTCTACATTTAGTCATGGTTAGCTTTGCATTCCATATGTTCAGACTGGGGAGGTAGGTCTTTCACAACAGGGTATTTCAAATGGTGGCAGGGTGTTGGTAACCTAGTAACTTTGTATATTACATGTAGGAGTCAGCAGAGCTTTAAAAAATATCTTCTGTATAAAATATAACATAATCTATCTCTTTCTCATGGAAAAGTGAAAATTTGCTTCCTTATCTCTCTTGCTCTGTCAGTTTCCTTGATTTATTCTGTGTGAATAAATAGAGGATGAGGAGTGTCTTCCGAAGTGGCAAGTCCTTTTTGCCCTTTACAACATAAGTCCTCTTAATAGATGAGTCACATCATAATGATTTGAACACTGTCGTGTTTGTTCAGACATTTATTCTTCTTGCCCAGCAGCATCTACTCTGCTGGGTTTTACCAGATGTGTGACATACAGTATGCACTGTGCAAATCTTGAAAGTGGGAAATAAATAAGGGCAGGTAGTGCAACGAACCAGATCTTAACCACATTGTTACTAGAATTCTTTTTCCTCTGCTGCTTAAACAAAATAAACCTTTGGAATTGTTTACTTTGTTGTTGTTATTGTTGTCGTTGTCATTGTCACTAACGTGTGGAAAAAAAAAACACTATACAGTTTTGCTGATTTGTTGTCATCACTTTGACTGCAGCAGGAAGACTGATCTAAGAGAAGTAGCATCGCATCATCTGCAGGCAGGGTCTCAAGAACCATGAATCTTCCTCATATAGGGCAGCTTTCTGACAGGGGTAATATTTATCAGTGACAATGATAGACATGATGACATCCCCTGCAGCCAGACATAAAGCTTAATTGTCACTGTGCTTGACACGATGATCTCTGTTCCTTGCTTCACAGTTCTGGGAAAATGACAGTAGGTGGCACTGGAGAATAGTAACAGGGGCAGTTGGATCTGTGAGGAAATGGAACGGTGTCCTCACTGGCTGGGTGTTTACCAGGCTTCTGGTCCCAGACTGCTGAAACACTTTTCTGCATTCTCTTTACAAGCCTGCTAAATGCAAAGCCTCAAGGTTTCAAATGCAAGGGTGCGGTTTGGGAAAGCTCCAATCTCGGGATGAAGCAAGACTTAAAGCAACGACCTGCTGACGATGCTGTACATCTTGGGCTGCATAAGAGCAACTACTTCACCAGCTCTTCACTTGCAGCTTTTTATCAGACAAAAAGTCATACATGTAAGCTCATATATGGCTAAATAAAACAAATGTTTTGTCTTTAATTTTAGTGAGGTGTGGGTTCCTGCCAGTTGGTGGAGCACCAAGAGTGTCTAACAGAACAGAAGGCAGCATCCCAGTGAGTTTCCACTTTTCTTTGTCTATATAGATTTTCCCACATGCCAGCAAAAGGGGAGGAGATGATTCTCCACAGTTCTTGGAGGAAATTAGAGTGAAAAGTGACTCAGCAGTTTCCCACCTATTACTTTGTTGGGAAACAGAAAGTAAATAATTGTGAAAAAGTTCAGGGTTTCCCAAGAAAAATCTTCATAACTCTCTCATGGAAATTACTGTAGGGAGAGGACATGTCCCAGCTCAGTTCATGTTACACATACAGCTTTCTGTGTTTGCTTGGGAACACGGGCTCTTCCCATGCATATTTTCTCTGTTTTCTGTATCCTCCTCCTTTTAGGACATTCAGTCTCTGTGAGATGAAGAAATATCACACAGTCACGCTGCCATATATTAAGAAATGGCAGCCCCTAAAATTGGCATGATCCTTTCTCAGGATCACTTCACAGAAATCATTGGTAATATCTACAGTGCAGTATAAATGCCACCAAACGGCCTGTGGGCAAGTTAGCATTTTTAAAGGGTTGGAGTATATAGGAGAAGGAAAACATCACCTTTCACCAACTGAAATAACTTTTGTCCTTGATGAACTGCTTTTAAATCACGGTGACGCCACTGACAGCTTTCATGGTACTTTGAAGTGCTGTTTTCCCAGTAATGCTTTATCAAATTATTATTCATTCAGTTTATCAAATATAAGATATCTCTAATTAATTATTAACTTTAAATGCTTTATCCTGTTCTGTTCAGTCTTATTGTACAGCCTTTTATAACTGAAAAAGTTTTGTTTATACTGACTATCTCACCTTCTTTATGGATATTTCTCTGCTTTTAATAACCTTGGAGTAGACTAGGATTGGGATTTTGGGTGAATTCTGAGTAGCCATCTTGGTGGGTTAATTTATTCCTTTTTAAGTGATGGTACGAAGTTTGGAAGCAGATGGGCCCAGAGGGATTTCCTTCCATGTTGTGTCTGGAGCTGCCTCTGCTGCTCCCTTTTACGGGAGAGACCTGGCAAACTTGAGGTCTAGGAATAAGTTAGCAACTGGTGTTATATTTCAGTTCTTCAGTTGTATTCCAGTTCTTCAGGCCCTTTTCAAAGGTGCAAAAGGCTTTATCAATCCTTGAAAAATATCCCAGTGTAAGGAAGGTTCTTCCCAATTAAGACTTCCCCAATTCTGCACTCTGAGGAGCCAAAGGCAGAGGACCTCTCTTGCCAAGCAGTATTTCTACCTTCCATTTCTCCTGTGAGCAAAGAGTTCCTTTCAGAGTTCCCACCACCAGTGGCAGAAAGAAGCTGCATGAAGATGGTGTGGAGTAAAAGTTCTAAATCCTGATGTAATTGCAGCCTTTCCCATGGAGAAGTTGTCTTTTTATTTTAAGCGTGTTTGATACATGCTCTGTAACTGTGAGATCATCTACCACCATGTTTAAAGAAGGAAAAAAAAAAAAAAAAAAAAAAAAAGTATTGTTCTTAAGTAATGAGAGAAACAACAGATAAAGTGTTTGTTACCTTTTATTGTTGCTACTGTTTGAAATTTCCCTGAAGAAAACCATGGGAAAGAATCATTACCTCAGTAAACCGGTTAAACGGGAAGGGAAGCGTCTGACAAATAAGTTACACCCCCTTGGTGCTGAAAGCACATAGGTCATCTGAAAGTGTCTGTGAACAGGAAGAAATAGGAGGCTGTATATTCTTCTAACAAACTATGTGTTTCAGGTAAGAGGTTGCAACATATATTCTTACTACTTAGCAACTGAACCAGTACTGCACTTCTGGGTTCCAGGGGAAAAACAAAAAGAGAGAGAGAGAAAATGGAGCCTATAGTGCACAAAGCTTTTATACTAGAATGCATGTGCATGCAGAAATAAGGGAAGTATTTCAGTATGGTAAGATGGCAGCGACAGTATTGAGAGCATTGTATCATGTTGTTGGCTCCCTTGGTTTGTAGTGAATATTTTACATAATCTTGGGGGATTTGCCTTCAAAGCCCCAGATCCCAGAAGTATGCAATTATGTGAAAATATGAATTGTCATTTCAAAGAAAAGGAAGTCTTCATAGTGCACAGAAAAATTCTGAAAGTCTCCAAAATGCAATTTCAGAAACCATAAAGGAAAGAAAATGAGCCCTGAAACATAACCTTTATATATATATAATATATATATGTGTGTGTGTGTGTGTATGTGTATATATATATACACAATATATAATACATATATATGTTTATATATATATACTACATATATATAAAAGCTTGCATTATACATTTTCATTTTGTTAGTGATTTCTGAAAATTCAGCATTGTCAGTGCACTTCACATAATTCAGATGCAGTAATAGTGGCTGGCAAAAAACCAAACCCTTCCCTGAATATGGGTGTTGCTTTGAAATGGATCAGGAGTTGGTCTAACTACAGAGCCCAGCCATAAAAACGGAGCAGGTGACTTAAAACACTGAGATTTACAGCATGACATGATGAGTTTCCAGTCTAAATTGTTCACTTTAATCATGTGCCAGTGTAAAAGAGATGTGCATTACACAGAGTGCTGCATGCGTCTGCTCCCTTTGCCAGGCGTAGTGCAGTCTCATTTCTCATGTAGACCCCTCAGCCCAGTGAGAACAACATGGGAACAAATCATACAAATTGTTCTCCTTCCAGCCTTTTACACTGTATCCATCTGGCCTGCTTTTAAAGTCAGGTAGCAATATTGTCAGGAATAAAGTCAGGAGAAGCAATACTTCTCCTGCAGTATGGAGAGTGCAGGAGATAAGCAGTTGCATACAGATGGATGGAGGTGAGATATGTGTCTTTTTATCTACCGGAGAAATGTGGGGTGCTATGCACAAAAGTTGTAGTGATGTAAGAAGCAGGGTTAGCTATTAGCTATTAATGTTTCATTGTAAATGGAATTGGTTTGAAAAGCAAAGAAAATATTTTAGAAACTGTTAGAAGGGAGTAAAAAGCATTGCATTTTCTGTGCTTTTATTACAGTCTTCCCAGTAGCCATACTTAATTAAGGAAGGTAGAGCAGGAGAGAAAGAATCCTCAGTCTTATTTTTCCTAAAATATTCCAATTTTTATAGTAATAATAAAATAATAATAAAAAGAATAAAAGAAGTTATCTAGGTTTATTTAGTGGATGTATCTTTTTCTTTCTTATATTTCTTTCATTCATCTACAAGTGTACTTCAGGGTATACTGTGGGAGAAATTTGCAGGGACTGAGCTTGTAATTGAAGTTCATGGTGGTATTCAAAGTGATATGCATCATTTTAGTTCCCTGGCAATAACATAAATGTCTTTTTTGCTTTTTTTTCTTCAACACAGCTAACGCATACGAATACACACAGCACACGGCATTACTAAGTTGAATGCTTAAGAGAGTTATTCGGCCTCTAATGTGGAGATGTCATTTCAGCCTATCTGACTTTACATTTCTCTTTTCATTTCTTACTCCGGGTGATAGAAGTCTGTGTCACCTAGAGTTTGACTTCAAATAAAGCAAAAATAAACAAAGCAGTGATGAATACCTTCTGTTGTAGTATAAGTTTTCATTGCAAGGCAGTATTATTGAAGCTAATATAGTATACATCTTGGGGACATATTGGAAAAACAATTTGTGGTGTTAAGCTTTAACAATATTGAGTGTACTTTTCATCTCTGTAGTGTTGTTTTTTTTTCTGCTAGGTAATATATATTTTTATTGAAATATTAAATTAGATGTTTCCATTTATTCTGTGTGATGAAAGTACCCAGCAAAAATACACACTTGGTGGTATTGCTGTTTCATGCCATTTGTGTTTCTTCTTCTATACTAATAAGTGCAACAGGCCAAGTCATTAAGAGCAAGAGGAATAGATCAGATTTGAGTTGCTGGGTATTTTTGAGTTTCATTACAAAATAGGATTAGGAAATTTGCTCTTAAGCTTGAATGATTGTGAACTACTGCAGAAGCTTATGTCCTCTCCTATTAATTGAATAACAAAGATATAATCTCAGGCTTTTTGGATGTATTGGACTTGATAAACAAACAAACGAAAGGCTGAAATTTATTTATAATTATTCTTATTTATATATGTCACGTATAAGCTTTTTTTGGTGTAGTGCTTATAATAGAAATTGGAGATCCAGGTCTTCTGTATTTTGTCCTTGTTCTTTCACTTGCTTGACCTTTGTAAGATAAAAAATGATATCATGTCAAGAAATTTTAGAGATGATAAAAAAAAAAAATGATATGAATGGAACTGTCACTAATATAAAGCTTTCCTTCTCTCCTTTTGCATTTCTGCCTTGTGTGTGCTATACAAGTGTAAAATAATGGAAATTATATGGACATTTTCTTTAGTTTTTGTCAGAATTAGTATTTTTGATCAGTTGTTTTAGACATCCTTTTGATATTATTCATGAATCTAGGAAATAAATAAAAATAATTTTAAAGGCACCTGGAAATAAGGATCATGCAAAAGACATTCAAACTCCAGATGAAGAAAATCTTTACATCTCATGGAGGAAGCTGTAAACCAAGTAGACCAAAATATGGCTTTTACTATATCAGATTTTTTGTTTGTTTAACTCTTATTCTGTGCTTTCTTGCAGTGGGATTATATAGCTCTGGTTCTGAACATCACTCTTTTGACCTTGAAAATATTTTAAGACTTCCTTGAAGATTAACAAGACTGAAGAGAAAAATCAGAAATGGCATACTTTGGAAAGGTGCCTTTGTCAGGTGATGAATTTCATGAAGGACATGCATCTTACCCGGCATACCATTCTGGTTCTTGTGGAAAGATCTATCTAGGCTTTGATCAGATAGTTGATGAAGTCAACAATGAATTTTTCTTTTATGGTTCATCACACTTACATCATCATGAAGAACATTTTTTCACATCAGATATCTTTAGTCTGAATGTGCCAGAACAACAACTTTGCGGTCATCCTTCAGTTGCCTGTGGTGAACTTCACTCTGAAAATTTTGTACCTCACTGGCAACAAGGCACAGAGTCACCAAAGATAGGTTTCAAGTCATCCTTACTGTTTGATGATGGAAACTTCTCTCTGGTGGATTCCTACCCATACAATGAAGAGAGAGAAATCTGCAGAAGGAATAGTATAACTGCAGACACAAATGTGTTTAATTCAAATATGGAGAGAGGCTATACATATTGGAATTTTCAGATAGGTTTTGACAATGTAGATGCTCAATGTTCTGTTTCCTTGGACAACTATCCATTCGGACAAAGGAGAGATGAAAGTGGAAATGGAGAATCCTGTTTAACCAATACTTCCACACGATTCAGCATAGGACCTACCTGGACGAACAGCTCTGAACATGACAGAGAGGTATTTACATTTTCTGATATTAAGCGTTTTGTAGCAGAAATGCTAAGTCATGGCCTGAACCAGTGATTGAGCCCCTGGAGGGAAGGCAGAGCCAATCCAGGGGAGCTAAGGTGCATGCAGTGTACCTGAGTGACCGGAAGGGATGGAGCTTGGATCTACCCCTTCCCAGTCCTCATTTAAGGATTGGAAGTGCAGGCAAGGGTATCTTACTGGAGTTCCCTGTATGACTGAGGCCTTCTGAAGGTAAGCATCTTCTTTCCTTTATTTCTATGCACACTGTTGTATTTGTGCAAACCCTCACTTGCTGTAGTCTAGGACCTTGCTGCTTCGCTGTCATTGCTGTGCTTTCCATCGTGTTACACGTTTAAAGTTCTTGATGCTTACTGCCCATGTCCTTACGCTTTGTGTATGCAGTTGTACTGATGCAACATGGATTCGAAGCACTTTATTTTAAGACCTTATGAAAAAGAAAATATTTATGCTTAGGGGGAAGGAAGGAAAAGCTTTTAGTTCTGTAGAGAATTTTTGTCAGCTGGACGAAGGCAAATTTGTTCTTTACTATTTCCTAAAACAGAGATGTATGGAAGCATCAGGTGTATTTTCCAATAATTGTGTAACTTCTGATTTCTTGGCAGTCAGAATTTCCCACAGTGTTTTTATGTATTTATAAAAGGCATGCCCTCAAACAATCAGTGTATGATTAGTTAAGAGATTTTTATGCAGCATGAAAACATTCAAGCATCCTCTTCCTTTGATTCTAATATCAGAAGAGAACCCAGCAGACCATAAAAAATAACTTCTGAAGGGAAGATGCCTACTCTGTCTAGCTAATCAGAATTTTATAAAGACATAATCTTTGTTCCACCTGCTTCATGTTTTACCTGATTTATAATTAGTGTCAACATATTTCTTCAATCTACTAATTGAATACATACATATATCATTTTAAAGTAATAACATAAGTTTTACACCTAGTATAAAACGAAATATTTCCATTGGCTCCAATGGAAATTTGCTATTTTAAATCAAAGAGAATCTAGATTATGGTTCAGAACTCATCAGTAGTTCAGGATGTAACCAGTAATGTGGTTTTGTGCCATTATAATTATTTGGCTTATAAAACTGCCACAGAGGGAAAAGTAAGAAATGTGGAATGAGGTGTGTTTGAAATAGGTAGCAAATTGGTTTGATTGGATATGTAACCTGAGATTTAAAACAACACTGCATTATGATGAATGTGTTTTTCTGTTAAGCCAGATAGTTTGTGTCTCACTTGACTGATATATACTTATTCTGAGAGATGAAATATACCATGTCCTGACTTCACCATGTGCTGCATATGCTTACGCGTGTGTATATAATTCTCTTCTAAAAATAAATACATCTACTGTGTCTGTGAAAGCTTGTCCCCATGACATTCAGCCTTTAAGCTGTCTTTCTGAAGCAAATATGTGTTTTTTTTCCCCTCCTTCTATCAGATGTTCATAACTCTGTTTATGGCTTTGCTGTTTTTAATGATGATGTCTTCTAGGATTCTCATGGCTCTCTCTGATGTTGTATCTTTCTTCATTTTTGTTTTTTTCAAAACTCTGTCATAGAGAAGGAAAAAGAAAATGATAAATCTTTCCTTTCCCCATGTCCTTGTTAGCATTCTGAATCATTACAGGAAACCTGAAACAGCCTACAGGATACCCCAGCACCAGGAATATTAAAAGACAGTTTAGGTACACCTTCTGTTTTTATCTTTGAGTGATCACAGTATCATACAGCAAAGGGAAAGAGACATTTGACTGACTTGTTTCTCTGTCTGTGAATAGAGAACTATGGAAGTAAAGATATGCAGATCCAGAGGGGGAGTGTGTTTGCAGGGAAATTAATCTGAGGACAGGAACTCTTAAGATTAATCCCAGACATCACATTCAGGAAGGTCAGTGATGAATACAAGAAGAGGAGATTAACAAGTAGAGAGACAAAAGGCTGTTGTTCATTCTTTTTGGAATTTTTTGTTTGTTTGTTTTTAACTTACAATAGGAAAACTAAAGCATACTGATATCTTAAAGAAAAGAACAACAAGACTTCTCAGGAATAAAGTAGAAAACAGTGGAATTCAAACATGTAGAAGGAGATTAAATTGTGGTATGGGAAGAAAACATGCTAGAGGAAGCAGGAATATAAGAAGAGGTACAAATGCTTCTGATGGAGGGGGAGAGATTTATAGAGGAGGAAAGAGGAGAAGAGTGAGTCAAGGGCAACTACAACTGAAAGTGTGGGAGGATTTGATTAAGTCAGGGAAGTGTTTGAGCAGTTTAGCTAGAAGAAAAAGAAATGGGAGAAAGGAAAGAATTTGTAGCAGAAAAATCAGTGTGGTAAAAGTAATTCCTTCAGGGAGAAGCAACTATATCAGGATAGAAAGTGAGACAAGTCAAGAGAATGGCAACTGAGCCTTGAGATGGCAAGAGAAGGAAAATAAGTGAAAGAAAATTTGGGACAAAAAAAAAAAACAAAAAAACTGGGAAGAGGTAAATCATTGCTACTGGGCTGGAATCGTTTGAGAGGATTACAAGGGCAGAAGAATAGCACTGATGCTGAATAAGACTGTCAGAATTGCTAGCAAAGTGGAACACCACAGCAGAAGAAACAATGAGCGCAGTTGGGATTTGTGAAGTCCAGGACACATGAATGATGCATTTGAGCAGGAGGAGTTGCGAACTAGGGCTACAGATAGAATGAAATGGGAAAGGATGCTGAAACATGCAGCTTAGCACTGAGATAGGTCATAAGTGCACAAGCTGAAATATTCACGTTACTGAAATTATACTGTCATTTCGATACTGAGTTCTTGGATGCAATTGTACGGCCTTAGGCTTTGTTTAATGCATGGTATTTGAAATAAGTCCTTCATAATAAAACAAACATTAATTTTCTGTGACCTTGTCACCACCAAGTCAGATATTCAAAAACGCTGTAGGAATGGTATTTGTAACATCTGTGACAAGTAATTTTATTTTATCCGCATTAGAAAAAAAGCTACAATGCAACCTATAAAGTATCCAGTAGACTTTTCCACTTCATTTAAGATGTTTAGGATCAATTTTTTTCAGAAAAGCTAGCAATGCTCACTTCCCACAAATCCACACATTATTTCAGCTTACAGGCTTCAGAAATGAGGAATACACAAATGGTATTTGTATTTGAGAAGGACAGTTCAGGTAAGTCAACCAACATCATATGGAAAGTCTGTGGATGGGTGGAAGATTCCTGGGATGCACTGTTACTTTATCCCTGTTACTGTCAGTTCTTTTTATATCCAGTTCTGTCTTGTTCACTGTGCTCTTGCAGATCTTTGCAATGGGTGGTAGTCAGAGAACCATAAAAAAAGTGTGATCATGTAACTAATATTTTATCATTATATGCAATGGCAAGATGTTAAAGTTTCTGAACACCTGAAAACAGAAACAACAGGGTTGAGAGAAGAACAGGGAGACAGCTCATTATCACTCAATTATGATCATAGGCAAAAACATTCCATGTTGAGAGTAATGTAATTTACTGCATACTAGTAACAGACTAAAGCAATGAGAACTAAAAGCAAACTAAAGCCACTTTCTTCCTCCAAGCAGTGCAGGGGAACAGGGAATGGAGGCTGCTACAGTCAGACCACAACACTTCATCTCTGCTGCTTCTTTGTGGCTACTGTTCCATGTGGTCTGACACGGGGCAGTGCTGGGCTCTGCTCACAGAGGCCACCTCTGCAGCCTCCTGCTACCAAAACCTTGTCTCATAAGCCCAATACAAAACTATAGATCTACTGTATAGCTGTCTGCCTCCTGAACAGGTTTGAGTCGGTTAGCAATGTTACAGTAATTCCCTCTCTGCAGGCTACTGCTAGTCTACACAGAATTTCAGTCAGAAAAACTGTCAGCAAGAGCTCAGAGATCCTGCTCTCATTGCAGTCTCCTGCAGGAGAGGGTCAGGATACCTTCTTTGTCAAGCTCCTTTTTGCCACCTTTTAGTGGTTAATCACATCGTTCAAGCCATGAATTTGGGGATCCACATCTTCATGGCCGATCAGCCTTTCGTGGATATGGTGCTTTCCTTGGTTAATTCCAAGATCATAGAATCATAGAATGGTTTGAATAGGAAGGGACCCTTAAGATCATCTAGTTCCAGCCCCCTGCTATAGGCAGGGACACCTCCTTCTAGACCAGTTTGCTCAAAGCCCCATCCAGCCCGACCTTGAATGCTTCCAGGGAGGGGGCATTCACAGCTTCATTGGGCAACATGTTCCAAATGTTCCTCCTTTCTCAGTTCCCAGCTGCTGTTTTGTTTTTTATACATTTAGACCCATTAAGTGTCCTGTTGATATCATCTTTTCCCACCTGTGGCCCAGTTTTCTTAACTTTCCATTTATTAGCTCTCTTCTTTTTTTTTTTTTTTTTTTTTCCTGGGCTCTATAATGGCAGAATTTTAAGAAAAGAAGGAAGTTTTGTGCTTCTGGAAGAAGCGCGTTTCCAGACTCCTCTCCCATGGGAGTCTCCATTCAGTGCTCTTGTCATGATAGTCACAGCTTGTCCTTTCTTTTCAACTTAAGGCTGGCATGGTCCTTACCTCTGCAGAGCTCTTGTCCATTGGTTGCTCACCTGCAAGATTTTGGTTTGCTTGGGTTTTGATAACTGTCTAATTTTGGGAGCCCATTCCGATTACCAAGTCATCTGAATACTAAGCCTCTACCAAAAATTTTTCATAATGCCCATTGAGGTAGAAAACTAATCCCAGAAGGGAAAAAGTGAAGCAGCAGAGTTGTGGTTTGCAGTGAATTGATGGAACTCCTGCAGCCATTCAGCACCTTTCTCAATACCAGAGCATGATGGCCTTCTGCTTTGTATTGCTAAGTTTAATTTCATTCTGTAATTTCAACCTCCATCTCATCCTTTTTTTTTTCCTAAAGATATTCCTTTTTATTTTTTCCCCTGCTATTAATGATGCCTTCTTATTTTCTTTAAATTTCATTAACATTCTTCTAATGCTTGTGCTATTGTGGTTGATGAAAATATTAGATACAATGAGTCTCAAGACTGGTAGGATTTATTAAGGGTTTGTATAACTTCCAAACCACTGCCACTGTGGTTTCCTCACTGATCAGCTTCTATCAGATCTCTTATATTTCATTTTACACTAATCCTATCTTTTGAACTGCATTTAAAATTTCCCAGCCAGCATGTCTTCAGGAACATTGCACTTCTTTTATCTTTTCAGAAGAAGAATAAGAAGAAGAAGAAGAAGAAGAAGAAGAAGAAGAAGAAGAAGAAGAACTTTACATAATTTTACTTCATTTTATGTCATTTACTAATAACCCAGGGAGGTGGTTGAGTCACCATCCCTGGATGTGTTTAGTGGTAGTTGGCTGGACATGATTTAGTGGTAATTTGGCTAGGTTGTGGTTGGACTTGGTGATTTTCAAGGTCTTTTCCAACCTGAACAATTCTATGGTTCTATGAGAAAATAATTTTTTTAACAAGTATTTCCACTTTGGTTGCTTTTTCCTGTGAAAGGGTTTAAAATTTGGTGTCTTTGTTCAGCGTTGAGTCCGTACATCTGTTTGTACAGTTGTAAAATGGGCTTGCAGGTATAGTATTACACCATTCCTGGAGGTAGCATTTTAACTGGTGGGTGCTACGCCGAATACAGGTGCGACTGCTTTGATCCATAATAGCAGCTTAGACAAACTTCAGAGAAAATATCTGGTGATTTTTCATGTTCAGACTGGATAGACTGGATTCCCGTTATCTTTCTTGGGGAGCTATCTGAAAGGCTTATGGATTTTGAAGCAATCTTTAAAGGGCAGATGGAAGAGAAAATAAGAATTAAAATTCACTTCAGTATAAATTTCCCCCCCCCCCCCCCCCCTTTTTTTTTTTTCTCGCACACACTCATCTGTGCTCTGACAGTAGGTGATTTTTTTGAAGCTTTTGAAATATTTATTTTCTGCAAGAAGGAAACAAAAATCATTAAACCCTGGGCAGTGGATGACTTGTGACTTTCCATTTTATCTCTGATAGCATTAAGAGTGCATTCAAAATGGTGTTATTTGTGCTTTCTTGGAGCTCTGCAGAGTCAGAGGAGGGATTATAAGATGCCAACCTTTGTTCTCATGGAACCAAATGCAAGTTTAGTCTTATTTTCCCCCTGTTGATGTCTATTATTGTTTAAATATTGTCTAAATAACTGAGATCTGCTTCATTTCTTTTCATTTCTGTGTTTTTAGGTTACAGGTTGGTCTATCCAGCTGGTTAAGGCAAATCAAGGGAGTAACAAAAATGCAGTTTCTTTTTGCAATACAGTGGAGAAGTAAGTAACTAAAAAAACATTAATCAGTTAGCAGTGACATTTCACTTATTCATATTAATTGTGTGGGTTATCCCTGCACTCCTGAAGAGTGCCATAATTTCACTATCTGGTTAAATGCAGAAATATGCCTAATTTTGGTTTAAAGATTAAAATAATAGTAATAAAAAATGTTAATTTCAAACATATTTTCTTGCTTATCTGTCATGTTTGTCCCTGATAAGTACATTTAACTCTTCGGTATCTATTGTGTGTGAAATAAATCTTATTTTCGTCCATTTACTTGAAAAATATTAATGCCTGTGCAGCTCAAAGCAGGTCAAAGCAGGAAGAAGTACTGGAGGAACCAACTGACTGACGGAATATCATGATATCATTCAACAGAATATCTTGATGAAATGTTGAATTTAGCAAGCCACAAAAGTACTTTTAATTATTGTTTGCAGATACAATTTAATAGTTTGTCTTAATGGGGTAGAGCACTTTTTTTTTTTTTTTACTTAATCTTCATTAGAATAAGATATTTTTTTAAAACCAGCAGCACTAAGATATGCATGTTTTTTAGACCATCTGTGCAGTTTCATTCTCTTTTGTAGATATTTACTGATAATACTATCAGGTTGTTAACACAAATGCATGTTTGCATTTTTTTTCCCCAGAAAATTAGCTGGAAAATGTAATGCCTTTTTAAAAATCAGTTTTTAAATAATTGATTGTATTTAAGGGCAACCAGCCCATTTCTCTTAAAAGAAAGAAAAATTGCATCTGATGATTCCCTCAAATAAACAGTGAATGTATTTTAGGTTCATTGAGTGGGTGGTTGGCCCCAAAATATATTCACTCACATGGAATCACTGAATGGTTTGGGTTGGATGGGTCCTTTAAGATCATCTAGTTCCAACTCCCCTGCTATAGAGCAGCTTATATATACCTCAGGTTATGGTTTTTTTTCTACAGTTCCTCAGTTTGAACCCCGTTCTTGACTGTGTCCACCTGACAGCCTTTCCTCTCAAGCATTAGATTTTATGTCCAAACATTCTACATTTAACTTTGCACTCTGATTATAGAAGTTTTCTATTTTTGTCCTCAATAAATGAATTTATTTCTAAGGTTACAAAGATGAATAAGATTAAGCCATTCCTGTTCTGCAGTATCTTGTTTAACATGCACAACTAGCAATTCTTTTAATAGCAAAATAGGAATAGTCTTTGCTTTCTTTTATCATGCAAGAAAGCATTCTCAGGAGAAAATGTCACAACAAAGAAAAGACCAAAAATATTCATCAGTTCACAAATCACTAATATTTTCTGTCTTAGCAAATGAGGATATTTCTATTCCCCAAAGAATCTGAATAGCTGTCAGTTCTATAAATCAGAAGCAAAATATAGGATTCAAATGCTGTCATGCGAACTTTCAGCTCCAGCACGTAGCTCAAATAGAAACCCATCATGTTTTCCTCTAGGTAATATTTGTACAGACAGTAGTCTATAATCAAAACATTTCATTGTAGAGGTACAAACTTTAAAAGTTTTCCAAATCCATTTATCACGTTTCTTTTACAATTATGGACGTAGCCATTGCAAACATTCCTCCAGAAATGCTTTCAGAATACATCTTTAAGTCTGTTTGATTCCAGAAGATGCCAGGCTGACAAGCCAAGTGCTCAGTGGTGCCAAATACTGAGTTTCTTCAGCTCCTTCTGTCTTCAAGTATATGCTCTGCACTACAGAGAAATACTCGTGTTTTGCAATAGAAAAACTGTGTAAATATTACTTGTTTCTGTAAATGTCGATTTCCTACAGCATAGAAAGTGGCATGGGATTTCACACAATACTTCTATAGCACTTCAGTTATGCTTCAGAAGACCAAATATTTCAGAATTCTGGGACGAACATGTTTTGCCCTCCAGTACAGGTCCAAAGGAAGCTCATAATCAATTAAAGACAATACATAGCCATAAACGCTTTCTGGAACTGAATGTGTTTTTATCTAAAAGGCATGAAATGCAAATTTCCGATCCCATATTATCTTAAAAAATAGACAAACTGCAGGTAGGGAAAGAGGTGAGGTTCACTTTGTTTTGAAATGCCTGCTAGCAAGTTGAGAGGGTGATGCATGCCCTGCAGGTCTACATAATCCATTAGTTTGATGCTGGAGAATAAGTAGTGAAGTTTTCTCTCTTATTCAGTCCTTGGCCCTCTTTGAGAAACAGGTAACAAGAGGGAATACACTGCTAGGGGAAGCTTTATGTGGACATTTCTCAGAAAAGAAATAGACTGACATCACATACACAGGTCACCAAAGCAGCTTCTGTAATATAATGACTTTTTACTATGAGTATAAATCTATCTTACATACTGAAAGTATTGTCAAGCCTCATTTCCTCTTATCCCACTGAAACATCATGGCCTCTGGCTTCTCATTATAAGAAATAGGCTGCTACACTGGATTGTTAATTTTGGAAGCCTTGGCTTTATCTTCTTCCTTTTTATTTTTATTTTTATTTTTTTGTTGTTGTTTTTCTTATTCTGTAGAAATACGTGGCATAAAAGAAGAGTTCATATTGTTGAGAATTGTGCAGCAGCTCTAAGGCAAGGGGGCACAATAATGAAGAACTTTCTGTGAGAGAATCATAGCTCAAAATACGCTGTAATGAGAGAGTGTATTAAGTGCTGCCAACTCAGTCATTACAAAATGCTGCTTGAGCTAACAAACCAAAAAGAACACGGGATGCTTAGTACAGGATGTTTGAGTTTAGCTACTAAAATATTCAGGCCAATTAGTGAAATGTAAAGCTTCAGCTGGTACAATGTGTACCCTTACCTGCAGCTGCAATGTGTATTTGCTTAAAAAGCAAGTTTAATCTCAGCTGACAACCGCAATACCTGTGACTAGTGTTCATTAGAAAGTGGCACCTCTGGAGAAATTAGTTTCTGCAAGTCTTTGGTAACTGAAAGGAGGAGGGGCAATTTATTTTATAGGTAATGGTATATAAGATCAGAAGGACTAAGAGGCTCTACCAGTTCCTGTGCTTTAAAGACATTTACATAAATACCCAGGTTTTAGTAATGAGGGTTTCAGATTGGATCCTAGAGCAGAGGGGAAAGAGAGACTTCTTAAGATTTTGCATAGGAAGCATGTTCCTGTATTCATTTTGACCAGCTGTCCTATTCACAGCTGTCTGTGTATGTGTTCTTCTTTAGCTTTATATTAAAACTCTGATATTAAAGCACATATTTGAGCACCCCCACTTCTACTGTGCTAAAATTCACATCACCATACACTGAAATTTATGCTTAAACTCCTTATTGATTCACTGAGGTTAGGCTCAGCAGCGGTCTTGTGAAGTTCTGTAAAGATTTTTATGGAAGGTTTTCATATTAAGTAAAGGGATATATAGTTAATTCACTAATCTATAAAAACATTTTCCTCTCTACACAAAATTTAATTCCTGTCACTTTTCTAAATACTTTTGTTGGAATCTTGTAGAACTTTTGTTTTTCTTTTTTGTTATTGATCCCTTTTAAAGCACAATTTCATCATGTACTTTTCAGAATAAGAAACACCTATCCTGCTTGGGATTTGAAGACAAACACTGGGAAGATCTGGAGTGTTGCAACAAAGTTCCCAGACCACATTCTTGATAAAATAAGATTCAGAATCAGCATCTGGACAGATTCTTCACCATCTCCGCTGCTTCTTACACAACATGGTAAATGACTGAAGTGTCCGTATATTTCTGTTCTATTGAGATGATAACAAAATAAATTTGTTATCTGGAAAGATACATAGAGAGTAAGCCTTATGTGAGTTCTGAGAATATTCATTCAATGAATTTGCCATAGAAGTAAAATCTCATAGTGTATGAAACTTTGCTAATATGTAAATTCCTACTTTCTTTAATCATAATCAGAACCAATTCTGGTGGCATAAAATGGGGCCAACATTAAAGCTTTGATTCATAAGAAATTTAAGCTAATTTAAAATGTAAAGTTAGCCCCCATTCAGTCATGGGACTTTTCATATCATTAACTCTACTGCTTAACTGAAGACTTAAGAGTCATTGATTGTTAAGGCACCTCTGCACCCATGTTCATAAAATGACACTGGAGAAATCCCAGCTGGATGTAAGGAAAAGGATCATAATTGCAAATTGGAACAGTTTGCCCATAGAGGTCATGGAGTTTGCATCCTTGAAGTTTTTTTAAGATCTGACAGGAGAAAACACAGGGCAAGATTGTCTGAATTCAGTATTTGCCTTCCTTCAGGCTAAAGGAGACTAAATTAGATGGACTTCCTGAGGTTCCTCTCAACCTGATTACTACTGTTTATAGGAAGCTGCCACTTCCACAGTGCATTCTGTACCCACGGTGAACAGGAGAAGCTCTGATTCCATCTCTAGTAATTTTTGCATCTTAATCCATATATGGATAAAAGAAAGAAATGAAGAATAAATCCCCTCCATGCTGCTTCATTAAGTGATAGTGTTTTGTGTATGCAAAGATTATTTGACCATAAAAGGCTGAATATTAGTTTGACAGGTTGAAAGCTGAAAATCCAAAGCTCTATAGACTGTCAGTCAGCATGTATAAAAACATATGTTTTTTATAAATACTTTAGCAAAGGCTTACACTTTTATTTATGCAAGCTTGGTTACTTGTATTTGGAGCATCTCCACAGTTAATTGAAAGCCTGGTAAATTTTTGAATCATCTTCCATTAAAATTTTGTGAATACCATGATATGTAAGGCTAAAGGTCTTGGGCCATTTGGAACAGAATGGTTGGAGTACAGTGTTTTCTCCCATCTAACGTAAAGGGGGGAAAGAACTGTTCAGTCCTAGAAGAACTGGCAAAGAAAGGAAAGAAAAATAGATCTCAGAATACAAATGAATGATGGTTGCAAGTTTCAGTTCTTCTTTCCAGAGTCATTTGAGCAATATTACATCTTATGATCTTAATTCAAGATTCTGTACCTTTCTCCTTTCTCTGGTGTGGGTAAATTCAAAAAAAGAGCTTTGCAGTTTACATATCAAAGTACCTATGAGGAACTGATGAAGAGAGCAAGTTTTCAAAGAGCTGATTAATTAATACCAGTAAAACTGATATAAAATTGTGTAATCCAAGTGTAATCCAGGGAATAGAAAACTGGCCCTGTGAATAAAATGAAAACTTCCAAAGGGGAACTTCTAAATCTATGACACTTTTGTTTAAAAATTACCTATGGTAATTAACTCCTTTATTTCTTTTTCTTTTCTTTTCTTTTCTTTTCTTTTCTTTTCTTTTCTTTTCTTTTCTTTTCTTTTCTTTTCTTTTCTTTTCTTTTCTTTTCTTTTCTTTTCTTTTCTTTTCTTTTCTTTTCCTTTCCTTTCCTTTCCTTTCCTTTCCTTTCCTTTCCTTTCCTTTCCTTTCCTTTCCTTTCCTTTC